>UESW01001554.1:174345-324775 GCA_900491605.1 Calamus simplicifolius | reverse complement strand
TTCAAACGGACGGACTCCCCTTTTATAGATTCTCTTTAATCCATGATTAGATGAAAACTAGCCGTTATTTGTCCTTGGATTCCTCAACACACAAGAAAAGTAGCCGTTTAGAGATTAGGTGAGAAAATGTTACCGGTGGAGGCCGTTCTGACACTTTGAAAATCCGTTCCTGACAGGTTGGAGTCGGCTCCAACTTTTCAGGTATCGGCTCCAAGTCAAGTATCCAAAAATAGAAAGTAAAAGTTTCGTTGAGGAGTCAGCTCCGAAAAAGGTAAGTGTCGGCTCGTCGCATTCGGGAGTCGACTCCGAAAAACTGTAAGTGTCGGCTCCAGAGTAGCCCAAAAATATGCTTTATGTTCTCGTATTGGAGTCGGCTCCAGAGACTGTAAGTGTCGGCTCCTGAAATCTAGGTGTCGGCTCCGAAACTCTGAGTGTTGACTCCTGACCATGCAAAAATCAGGAAAGCATCTGATCCGCCATGGGGTCGGCTCTAGACCTTCTAGGTGTCGACTCCAGGCTCTGAATTTTGAAACATACTTCTGGCAATTGATTCAAAAATGTATTTCTTTATCTTTTTGATTGATCAAATCTTTTTAAGCCCTGAAACACTTGTTAAATCTATTAGAAATAAAATGAATATACTCATATCTTTTATTAATTATCAAAATCAATAATTGGGTCAACACCATTGAACCCTTAGAATCTGAGTTGATTAGATCAAACTCAAAACCTATTTTAGATGCACCATTAAGGCGATCTAGTAGAATACCACATCAACCGGACAGATACTTAGGTTTCTTAGTCCAGAATGAAGATCCTATTGAATTCGATGAGAACAACGAGGATCCGATCACCTATATGGATGCTATGCAAATGACTGACTCTGATAAATGGCTTGATGCCATGAATCCGAACTTGATTCCATTAAGAAAATAATATATGGACATTAGTTGACCCACCCGAAAGGATAAAACCCATAGGGTGTAAGTGGGTTTTCAAGAGAAAAGATGCGCAAATGGAAAGGTAGAGACCTACAAAGCACGTCTGGTTGCCAAGGGGTATCGTCAACGTTATGGTATTGACTATGACAAAACATTTTCTCCTGTGGTAATGTTGAAATCTATTCGGATTATGATAGCTATAGCAGCACACTTCGATTATGAGATTTGGCATATGGGTGTTAAAACCGCTTTTCTAAATGGTAATTTAAATGAACAGATGTATATGATATAGCCTGAAGGTTTTATATCTGAAGATGAGTCTAAAATGTGCAGGCTACAGAAGTCCATTTATGGACTTAAGCAAGCATCTAGGAGTTGAAACATATGATTTGATAATGTGATCAAATCTTATGGCTTTGTTAAGAATAAAGAAGAGCCTTGCATTTATAAATGGGCTAACGGTTCCGTTATTGTATTTCTTGTATTATATGTGATGATATTCTCTTAATCGGGAATGATATTCCTGCATTACAAGGAATAAAGACATGGTTATCATCACAATTCTTCATGAAAGATCTGGGAGAAGCATCATACATCTTAGGGATAAAGATTTATAAAGATAAATCTAAGAGGATACTTGGTTTATCCCAATCTACGTACAATGATACTGTGCTAAGAGGTTTAGCATGGAGAATTTCAAGAAAGGCCATCTTCCGATAGGCCATGGAATTCATCTTTCTAGAAGGATTGTCCGACAACTCCTAATGAAAGAGAACATATGAGTCGAATTCCATATGCTTCGGCAGTGGAATCAATTATATACACCATGACATGTATAAGACCAGATGTGGTATACTTACTAAGAGTAGTAACTAGATACCAATCTGATCCAAGAGAAAATACTGGCAAGTTGTTAAGACAATCCTAAGTATTTGAGAAATACTAAGGACCAGTGGTTAATCTATGGAGAGTCTGATTTGAAGCTTGTTGGATATACTGATTCCAATTTTCAATCAGATCATGATGATAGCAAAAGTATGTCGGATTTCGTGTTTATCCTAAATGGTGGAGCTGTTTGCTGAAAAAGTTTCAAGCAACATACAGTGGCAGATTCAGTGTGCGAGGCAGAGTACATCGCTGCATCAGATGTTGCAAAAGAAGCTGTGTGGCTGTGAAAGTTTCTCTCTGAGCTTGGGGTGGCATCTTCCATAGATAGACCAGTCCTGTTGTACAGTGATAGCACTGGTGCCATAGCTCAAGCAAAGGAACCACGAGCACATCAGCGCACCGAGCACATACTGCGTCGGTTTCATCTTATTCGAGAGATTATAGAACGAGGTGACATAAATCTTCAGAAGATTGACGGAAAGGAAAACCTAGGCGACCCATTTACTAAAGCACTCAGCATCAAGGAGTTTGACAACTATAAGTTGAAGATGGTATTAGATACTGTAATGAGTGGCTTTAGGCTAAGTGAGAGTTTGTTGGAAATTATATCCTAAAGCCAATCATTTGATGATTGTGCTAATGTAAATTATATATAAATTGATATATTAATAAAAGTTATTTGGTAGTTTATTCATTACAAGAACATCTTCTTAAAAACTCCTAATAGTAATGAAGCCCTCAGGATCTTCCTTCACGATAAGGAGGATTTTATCTTTGAAAGTCCTCAAAAGAGTTTGCGACCAAATGATATACTATGACAGGGTCATAGTACTATCAATTATAGGACATTGTATATCATATTTGTTGGTTGTCCTCTTAACCAAGGAGTGTAGAGACACTGGTATGACATACAGGTGAAAGTATAGGAGTACATTTCATTGAACGTGACTCATTTTCGGATACTCTGTTGTCAAGAGTTAATCCAAGAAGATATAGGTATAAGTATCCTTCAGACCTGAAGATCACAACAGATGACTTGCAAGCAACTCATTGTACTTAGGTGCCAGACCACCTAGATTTCTAATCCAGCTACGAAAGGTTACTGGGTGCAGTCAAGTACTTGTGGTAGTCAGTTGTGGATCAAGATGGAATTTGACCTATCCCGTTAAAAGGAGAAATGCTTGTGTTTCAATTTAGCAAGACTTTGGCCAAGGCACTTCATGTGAAGGTCACATGATCACTAAAGTTGAAATCACTTTATAAATTTGCTGTTTAGAATTAATAGGCTCTTAAGCCATCCTTAGCATTTATGGTCAAAAGGATGAATTATACGGTAACTGTTTCTTAGGGTTCTTGGAGTTTGCTTGGCAACTCTTCGACCTATCCAGACGTCGGGTTCTATTGCTAGATGGGCACATCGATTAGTATAGAAAGTGGTTCCTATGCTACCGGCTTAGGTTTGAACCTAGAGAGTCACACGCATAGAAGTTTCCTAGGATGATCTATTTGCTGATCAACGATTGAGAATCATATATGATTTAATTAATCAATTTGATTGATTGAATTATCTCAATTAGGTTAAGCATAAGTGAATCAGATTCAATTAGGTTTAAGTCTATTAGAAGGACTAATCAATTTCAAATATTAATTTCAAATTAGACTTAATTTGGATTTAAATAGATTCAGAACTAGACAAATTTGATTTGGGCTAGGACCATGATCTATGTAGGTTCATCCAATAAATTCAAATCAGCTTAAACCAAAACCCGAACCCAAACCCCTCACATAAGGATCTCACATGATGAGATAACTTGATTAAATTCTCATGTAGAATTTAATATATTAATTTAATCTTCTTCAAACCATTTCTGTTGAAATTCTAAGTGTTAGAATTCATGTGGAATTCATGTACCTCTTTGAATTAACCAAATGTTGCGTCTCTTTGGTTTTCACCGAATGTCAGAATTAACCAAACGCTGCGTCTCTTTGGTTTTCACTGAACGTCGGAATTAACCAAACGCTGCGTCTCTTTGGTTTTCACCGAACGGCAGAATTCTAAGTGTTAGAATTCAATGGGCTAAAGGCTACATTGAGCCTATAAATTAGAGGATATTTTTACCAGATCATTGAACAACACACGATATGTCGTGGATTGAAATTCTAAAGAGTTAGAACATAAAACCCTGGTGTGATTCTGGTGTTAGAAAAAGTTTGGTGGATCTTGAAGGAAGATTCAAGTAGAAGGATTCAAGATCAGCAAAGTTATTTTTCACGAGCTAGCACTCCCGAAAATCCGATCATTCGGGGCTTTGCGTGGATGATACTAGAGGCTGGACGATTGAACGGCTGCAGAGCACAAAGACTGTTCTAAGGTAAGTGATTTGATCCCTAGATCTTAAGGCAGGCTTCAAGACAAGTAGTATGACTTCTTATCTTGAAGATCAAGATATGATCTTGATTATTTAATTTATATGTATAATTTAGATCAAATGATCATATATATAAGGTAAAGATATGATCTTGATGCATGTTAGATAGATTAATATATAATCTTTAAGTTTCCGCATTGATAATTGTTATCAAATTATTAAAATATTCATGCCTTGGAAATTATTTCTCCCTACAGTATCTCACAAAGACTAAATCATTTAGTCTTTTATGTTCAAGCCTATTACATTTTTTAGAATGAATAAATTCAAATGTACTCCAGTTTCTTTCGCATCTAGTTGCACTACAACATTGACTAATGATTCTAATAGCAAACTTTTGAAGTTCTGAAGTGTCATTTCTAAATTGCTCCGACCAACTAATTAGAAGGAGATTTTTATTAGTAACTTTAGAGAAGAAAATAAAAATCAATAAAAGTGAAAATGATTAGAAAAGTACCTGGATTTAGCTTCTCACGTTGGCGAATTGCTAAGGACATGCCAAAATCACTCGTTGATTTTTTGTATGCCTCAAGCTGTCCACTTATTTTGTTTTGGATATCAAAGTCGGGGACCAACCTAGTTAATGTTGTGAGTAATACTTGGATGACCTCCTTCTGTTTGGTAAAAGAGGGTCAAAAATAGATCCTCGGATTAAGAAAACATCCTACTGCATGTAGTGGGCTATGAAGTTGTTTATCCCATCTAGCATCAATTACTCTAACATATGGCCCATACAATGTTACTTTTTTTTCATCCTTATGATAATGGATTCTTTTGCCTTTTTTTATTGCCTCATACAAGTAACCCATGGCTGATTTTTCTTCACTTCTACTAATCGAAGAACTCGGACTAAAGGTTTACTAATCTTACTATATGTTGACATCGAAGCCAAAAGTCATTATCTTGTAAAATAATTTCAGCAATTTCCTTCCCAACATTACTCTTTCCATGGCTTGACTCCATCCATTTGTCACTAGTGAACATTTGTCTTAACTCTTTTTTAAATTTCAATAAGCATTGGAGACTTAGAAAATGAGTTGCAAATCTAGTAACAGTAGGACGACACAAATCTCTACCATTAGTGAACCTTTCCTCATCAACGACAAGACCCATGCATGATTATAAATAAATTTTGTGATCTTTCCTGCCTTTTTAATAGTATCATCAATTATGAAAAAATATCGAGCATCAGAAAAAAAATTTAGCATCAAATCAATACAATGGGCAGCACAAGGAGACCAAAAGAAGGTTCCATATTGCAAAACCTTTCCAGCAGCCTTGTAACTTGCATCATTATCGGTGACAAATTGGACAACGTGCTCCACACCTACTTCATTGACTACTTGATAAAAATCCCAAGTAATGTCTCCTTATCTTTTCTAAATCCTAATTCATCAATCGACTTTAAGAACATAGTTCCTCTTGGAAAATAAACAAAGAAGTTTAATTGGCTCTTATCTTTGATTTGTCCATCCATCGGCCATAATAGAGCATCCATAGGGTTTTCAGTCATTTTTTATCACTAAAATATACTCTTGAATTTTATGTACAACATCTTTCAAAAAATAGCCTTTGAAATCATGGAAAGATGGCCTTTTGAAATCAGGTCCAATTGAAGCAATAGCATCCACCATAAGCTGATAATAAGTTGACTTTGCTGCATTAAATAGAATATTGGCATCATACCATCATCTTGCAATAGCCATCTTTACTTTGTCAATTGACTCTTTGCTTTGCATTGCACTTATAATGCTAGATTGTGCCCTTGGAGTAGTTTGTGATGCAAAATAACTCAAATTGCATTGCTTTGATGGACCACCTTGCTTTTCTAGGTTCCTTTTTCTCCCTTTAGATTTTTTCATGTTACTTGTAGGATGAATCATCTCACAATTTTCATCATTATTTTCATCAGTGGATGCATCATTAGGAGGGCTTCCAATCTCAACTTTTAATTTTTTCCTTTTTTCTTGTTCCTTCGTCAATTCTTCAGCTTCATTTGCCATCTCACATCTGCCGGTACCTTCTTACAAGGGTTAACTTGGCCTTGACCTCCTGCGAGATGTTGCTTTAAACGGGTGACACCTCTACCATTCATTCTCTTGTTACAAAATAAGCATATAATACTATTTCTTGAACCCATTACCACTTATATAAGCCCAAGCAGGGTCACTTGATCTAGTAGGAGCAGAGGCTACAGAGATAGCACCACTTGATGAATTATTAGTCATATCATCAATTTTTTCTACAAATAATTGATTATAAGAATTGGTTAAGCTAAAAATAAAAAATAAACAAAAGTACATAAAAAAGATAGTTATAATATGAAATTCAAAAAAATTAGAATAAAAAATATTATAAAAAAGAAAGAAAGAACTTGATCTTCAATCTTCAATCTTGTTAGATGCTTTTCTTGAATGCTATCAAATAACAATTCTATTCCATGAGACAGCTGTGTTTGGAAAAAAACTAGAATCAAAACAATTAAAAAAAATACTATACAATCATCTACATCACAAATCCAAAATTTCCTTCCCTTCAATTGCGCATCCAACAAAGAAAACAAAAGAATCAAAAGAAATTGGTGTAAGGCTCAATTTGAACACTGGTTGAACCAAACTACAGGCTCAGCTTCCCGACCAAACTGGTTCTCAAACCAACAAAGGAAAGGCTGAGAATAGCTGGACCTAGGCTGGCTTGGACTCGATCAGTGGAAGACCCTAGCCCCGATCGTAGCCGGCTCTTGCTCCGGTAAGGTGTCGACCGAAAAGGAAACCAAAAAATTCACTCAAGAACAGGGCACTGTCACATTTCCTGACCATTATTCCTTCTCTAGCAAGAGGATTAAGGCACTGGAGTTTACTTGAGGATTCTTGGATGAAATCCAAGAAAGGTGGTTGATCGGCTTCAAAGAAGGAATGTGACTTTGATCGCTGTGTTGGAGGTCAAAATAAAACCTACTCACTACTATAGTTAGTGGTGAATCAGGATTGTATCCTTGGGGATCAAGGGCAATTATTTCATAAAAAAGTAAAATAAAATTTATCTGTAGAGAATTATATTTAGAATAGTGGTTATTAAAAGATAACAACTAATTAATTAACAAAATTAAGACAGCAGAAGAAGCATCCCAGAAATTTGAATCCATCATTGCATAAGTTTTATCTTTTTTTAATGTTGCAATAGTAATAATTTTTATAAATTTAAAATTAGAATAATTTATCTCTTGTCAGGCATAGACTGTATCAGGAGATTACGGCATGTCTGCTGAGAGTATAAACTATCTAATAATTGTAAGATTAAGGGTCTAATCTATCATACTACGATCTGTCTTTCTTAGGCACGTACCGTATCTTGAGATCATGGTACATCGATAGAGGGTACATGCCCTGTATGCCAGATCAATGTAGGGAGAAATAAACTCGAGCATGCATATTTAATAATTTTGATAACAATTATCAATGCGAAATTTTAAAGATTAAATATTAATCTATCTAACATGCATCAAAATCATATCTTTGGCTTATATATTGGATCGTTTGATCTAAAATATGCATATAAATAAAATCATCAAGATCATATCTTGATCTTCAAGGTAAGAAGTCATACTTCTTGTCTTGAAGCATGCCTTAAGATTTAGGGATCATATCACTTACCTTAAGGGCAATTGGTAAATCCTTTTGTGCTCTGCATCCGTTCAATCGTCCGGCCTCTAGTATCGTTCACGTGAAGCCCCCGAATGATAGGATTTTCGGAAGTGCTAGTTCGCAGAAAAATAACTTTGTTGATCTTGAATCCTCCTACTTGAATTCTTCCTTCAAGATTCACCAAACATTTGCTAACACTAGAATCATACCAGGATTTTGTGTTCTAACTTTTTAGAATTTTAATCCACGACATATTGTGTATTGTGTTGTAATCTGGTGAAGAATATCCTCTAATTTATAGGCTCAATGTAGCCTTTAGCCCATTGAATTCTAACACTTAGAATTCTATCGTTTGGTAAAAACCAAAGAGACACCAAATCAAAGAGACGCAGCGTTTGGTTAATTACGATGTTCGGTGAAAACCAAAGAGATACGATGTTTGGTTAATTCCGACGTTCGGTGAAAACCAAAGAGATATGAATTCTAACTCTTAGAATTCCATCATTGGTTAACTCAAAGAGGCACATTAATTCCACATAAATTTTAACACTTAGAATTCCAGCGGAAATGGTTTGGAGAAAATTAATATATTAAATTATACTTGAGAATTTAATCAAGTTATCATGTGAGACCATTATGCGAGGGGTTTGGGTTCGGGTTTTGGTTTAAGCTGATTTGAATTTATTGGACTGAACCTACATAGATCATGGTCCTAGCCCAAATCAAATTTGTCTAGTCCTAAATCTATTTAAATCCAAATCAAGTCTAATTTCAAATCAATATTTGAAATTGATTAGTCCTTCTAATAGACTTAAACCAAATTGAATCTTATTCACTTGTACTTAACCCAATTGAGATAATTCAATCAATCAAATTGATTAATTAAATCATATATGATTCTCAATCATTGATCAGCAAATAGATCATCATAAGAAACTTCTATGCGTGTGAATCTCTAGGTTCAAACCTAAGCCGGTAGCATAGGAACCACTTTCTATACTAATCGATGTGCCCATCTAACAATGGAACCAGACGTCCGGATAGGTCGAAGAGTTGCCAAGCAAACTCCAAGAATCCTAAGAAACAGTTACCATATAATTCATCCTTTTGATCATAAATGCTAAAAATGGCTTAAGAGCCTGTCAACTCTAAACAGCAAATCCATATAGTGATTTCAACTTTAGTGATCATGTGACCTTCACATGAAGTGCCTTGGCCAAGGTCTTGCTAAATTGAAATACAAGCATTTCTCCTTTTAACGGGATAGGTCAAATTCCATCTTGATCCACAATTGACAACCACAAGTACTTGACTGCACCAATAACCTTTTATAGCTGGATTAGAAATTCAAGTGGTCCGGCACCTAAGTACAATGAGTTGCTTGCAAGTTACTGGTTGTGATCTTCAGGTCTGAAGGATACTTATACCTATATCTTCTCGGATTAACTCTTGACAGCAGAGTATCCGAAATGAGTCACGTTCGGTGAAATGTACTCCTACACTTTCACCTGTATGTCATACCAGTGTCTCTACACTCCTTGGTTAAGAGGACAACCAACAAATATGATATACAACGTCCTATAATTGATAGTACTATGGCCCTGTCATAGTATATTATTTAGTCATGAACTCTTTTGAGGACCTTCATAGATAAATCCTCCTTTATCCTAAAAGAAGATCCTGAGGGCTTCATTACTATTAGGAGTTTTTAAGAAGATGTTCTTGTAATGAATAAACTGCTAAATAACTTTTATTATATATTAATTTATATGCTATTTATTAGCTCAATCATCAAATGATTAGCTTTAGGATATAATTCCCAACAAACTCTTACTTAGCCTAAAGCCACTCATTACAGTATCTAATACTCATCTTCAATTTATAGTCGTCAAACTCCTTGATGCCAATTCTTTAGTAAATGGGTCACCTAGGTTTTCCTTTCCGTCAATCTTCTGAAGATTTATGTCACCTCGTTCTATAATCTCTCGAATAAGATGAAACAACGCAGTATGTGCTTGGTGCGCTGATGTGCTCATGGTTCGTTTGCTTGAGCTATGGCACCAGTGCTGTCACTGTACAACAGGACTGGTCCATCTATGGAAGGTGCACTCCAAGCTCGGAGATTAACTTTCGCAGCTACATAGCTTCTTTTGCGGCATCTGATGCAGCAATGTACTCCACCTCGCACACTGAATCTGCCACTGTATGTTGCTTTGAACTTTTCCAGCAAACAGCTCCACCATTTAGGATAAACACGAAACCCGACACACTCTTGCTATCATTATGATCTAATTGGAAACTGGAATCAGTATATCCAACAAGTTTCAAATCAGATTCTTCATAGACTAACCATTGGTCCTTAGTATTTCTCAAATACTTAAGGATTGTCTTAACAACTTGCCAGTGTTTTTTTTTGGATCAGATCGGTATCTACTCACTACTCCTAATGAGTATGCTACGTCTGATCTTGTACATGTCATGGTGTATATAATCGATCCCACTGCCGAAGCATATGGAATTCGACTCATACGTTCTCTTTCATTAGGAGTTGTCGGACAATCCTTCTTAGAAAGATGAATTCCATGGCTATCGGAAGATAGCCTTTCTTGAAATTCTCCATGCTAAACCTCTTAGCACTGTGTCAATGTACGTAGATTGGGATAAACCAAGCATCCTCTTAGATCTATCTCTATAGATTTTTATTCCTAGGATGTATGATGCTTCTCCCAATCTTTCATGGAGAATTGTGATGATAACCATATCTTTATTCCTTGTAATGCAGGGACATCATTCCCGATTAAGAGAATATCATCCACATATAATACAAAAAATACATTAACGGAACCGTTAGCCCATTTATAAATGCAAGGTTCTTCTTTATTCTTAACAAAGCCATAAGATTTGATCACATTATCAAATCGTATGTTCCAACTCCTAGATACTTGCTTAAGTCCATAAATGGACTTCTGTAGCCTGCACACTTTAGACTCGTCTTCAAATATAAAACCTTCAGGTTGTATCATATACACATGTTCTTCTAAATTACCATTTAGAAAAGCAGTTTTAACATCCATCTGCCAAATCTCATAATCTAAGTGTGCTGCTATAGCTAGCATAATCCAAATGGATTTCAGCATTGCCACAGGAGAAAACGTTTTGCCATAGTCAATACCATAACGTTGACGATACCCCTTGGCAACCAGACATGCTTTATAGGTCTCTACCTTTCCGTCTGTGCCTCTTTTCCTCTTGAAAACCCACTTACCCTATGGGTTTTATCCCTTCGGATGGATCAACTAATATCCATACATCATTTTTCTTCATGGAATCAAGTTCGGATTTCATGGCATCAAGCCATTTATCAGAGTCAGTCCTTTGCATATCATCCATATAGGTGATTGGATCCTCGTTGTTCTCATCGAGCTTAATAGGATCCTCATTCTAAACCAAGAAACCTAAGTATTTGTCCGGTTGATGTGGTACTCTACCAGACCGCCTTAATGGTGCATCTAAAATGGGTTTTGAGTTTGATCTAATCAACTCAGATTCTAAGGGTTCAATGGTTTGTGTTGTTCCTTCTACTTGATGAACTTCCTCAAGTTTAATATTAGAGCTATTTGTTCCTTCACTAAGGAACTCCTTTTCAAGAAAAATTACTCTATTACTAATGAACAACTTTTGTTCTTCAGTATTGTAGAAGTAATATCCTTTGGTTTCTTTCGGATAGCCGATAAAAAAATATTTGTCAGATTTGGGTTTAAGTTTGTCTGATTTTGCACGTTTCACATAAGCCGAACACCCCCAGACTCTTAGATAGGTGATAACCGATTTATGTCCATACTATATCTCATGTGGAGTTTTAGAAACAGACTTACTTGGAACCTTATTGAGAATATAACAAGCTGATTCTAATGCATATCCCCAAAATGATATTGGCAAGCTTACAAAACCCATCATGGACCGAACCATGTCTAACAGAGTTTGATTCCTTCTTTCCGACACACCATTGTGCTACGGTGTTCCTGGAGGAGTCCATTAGGAGAGAATCTCATTCTCCCTTAGATATGCCACAAAGTCATTTGAAAGGTATTCACCTCCTCGATCTGATCGAAGGGTCTTAATACATTTTTCTATTTGTTTTTCTACTTCTTTATGATATAGTTTGAACATTTCAAACGATTCAGATTTATGTCTCATAGATAGACATAACCGAACCTTAAAAGGTCGTCTGTAAAAGTAATGAAGTAGTAATATCCACCTTTGGCAAGTGCTCATTGGTCCACATACATCAGTATGTACTAGACTCAATAGCTCTTTAGCTTTTCACCTTTTTCAGTAAAAGATGACTTGGTCATTTTACAAAGAAGACAGGATTCACAAGTAGTTAATGATTCACAATCATCAACTCGAAGGATGCCCTCTTGAGTTAACCTGTTTAATCTGTTCTTGTTGATATGACCCAGCTGATGGTGCCAAAGATAAATATTTGTGACATCAGTTATTCTAGGGTGCTTACTTGATTTGTGCACTATATTTATAGGCTGTGATAATATATAAATGTCATTAGATAAATGCCCAGTTATTACAGTGACTCCATTCATAATGATATTCAAAGTAATATTCTTTTTTTATATTTAATAATGACTTTTGGCAAGAAGGCCTACATAAATTATGTTCAATAAGAACGTTGGGCAAAAATGACAATCATTTAGTACAATGACATTTCTATGAAAACTATTTCAAGAACTCCTAATGCCAGAACTGGAATTAATCTTCCATCGCCGACATTAAGGAATCTTTCATTGTCCTCAATCTTCTAGTGACCTGTAGTCCCTGCAATGAATTGCAAATATTAAAAGGACTCCCGGTATCCAATACCCAAGTCTGATTATCATATATAAAAATTACAAGGTGTTATCATATAAATACCTTGTCGAGCAATATCTTGCTCCTTTTTCTTCTTTGGCCTGTTTGGATCAAGTGTGGCAATGTAAAGAGGATAGTTCCTCTTTCCAGTGCCCTGGCATCTTGTAATAAAAGCATTCAGCTTGACTTTTATCAACTTTCTTCTTCTGCATCTGACCTCTTATAAATGTCCTAGCATATTGCACCTTTTTCTTATTCTTTTTCTTCTTCCCTTTCCCAAAGGGTTGACGCCCTACCTTAGATCATTCAACCATATTAACCAAACTCTTAGAGAGCTGGTTGTCCTTCTCAAAGTTCTATAACAACCCCAACAAACCGTGGTATTGACTACAGGCTTTGTCATTCGAAAATGAGTAAGGAAAGGTCGGAATGATAGAGGCAAGGAATTCAGGATCGCATCTTTTTCCCAACTGCTCATGTAGGGAAAGCTGAGCTTATTTAGAGTTCTATCTTCTCGATCATGTACAATACATGATCATGACAAGAAATCCATCCCTCTTTCGAGCATTAAAAATAGCATAACTAGTCTTGTGCCTTTCAATGTCGTCGGTGTGTCAAAAGATTCATTCAACGCTTGAATGATTTCTTCTGGCTGAGCATTCTCGAACCGGCGATCGAATTCATCGTTCATTGCTGCTAGCATGATGCAACGCACGCTAGTTCTATCACTGAGCCACTTCTGATAAGTTTTCTTAGAACTTTGGGTGTTTGTATCGGTATCTTTGTGCAGGATTATTCAGAATATATAAATCCTCTCATGCTCAAGGACGATCTTATGTTTTCTAAACTAGCTATTGAAATTTAAACCATTCAACTTGTCACTATCCAATAGGGACCTTAATGATAAATTAGTGGCCATTTTCTGTATAAGGAAAAACTAAAGTTTAGTAGTATATAAATTGATTCAGTTTAAAGACTTGGACTTTAGTCTAAAGATTCTCCCATTATTTGTTCAAATTGGCAGCTCTACATCCCAATTCAAAGAATTATTCTTAATTCTTTAGTGGGCACTAAGATCTACATAGACTACATACAGGCCCAAGTGAAGCTTGGCCAATCCATATACATCTAAGAGTAGGTTTAAAACCAATTGTTTCCTCAAACAATTCTTAGTGTTTAGTTTTGCCTCATATACCTCTTCAGCAGGCATGGAGTGCCTCCACTGAAAGTTCTGGTTAGGTCCAACCATTAAATGATATAATCAGTGTAACCTATCAATAGACAACCAAGCCCGAGTGAAGCTCGGCCCACCTGACTGTCTATTTAATAGTTACGCTGACTTATCATATAATGAATGATAATTCTAATGTTGATAAGCACATGCATGGATGCCTCCAATAATTATCAAGACATTAGACTCATTATCACCCACCTTAATGGGAGGCTATGATCTAGTTATCATATAACTATTTCATTTTAAGAACCTAATAATTTTAGATGATTTAATAATCTGAAGAGAAATTGACTAATCAAGTTCTTCCCACTGAATCTATGAAATCGGTAGAATGAAACAAGATTAAGTCAGGTTAAGTGGCATCTAAATCAGTCAAACTGATTTTCTTACAGGCATGGGTCAACCCGAATCAAGTAAATGATCTGAATCATAAATGGTTCACCATATTGACCAGATAAGTGAGATCGATGAGAGGGATATGCCATTAACTCGATAAAGATGCATCAATACGAGTAGCTCACAATTAAAAACCATTTGATCGTTGATCCTAGAGCAACTTGCCAACTCACCTTGACATCATATGGTTAACCAATTTTGATTTGACCATCTAAGAGATTTATGCTCAGCCACAGAGCCTAATCTACTTCCATTTGGTTTAATCAAAGATATGGACATGATCAACTATAACTATTGTTTGATTTAGAGCATCCTTAACCTAATCTAATCAATTTAGATTTGATCAAATACTCTTATAGTCCATTTGATTTAAACCTTAGGGTCTAATCCTTTATGGACCTGATTTAACTAACCCAAAAGATTAAATATATTTCATGACATATATTTCGAATTATGCATCAGTTGTGTTATTTAACTACTCATAATTCCTTTATTTAGATCATATCTAAAAAGATTATGAATAAATATTTGACATTTAAATAAGACTCTCATAACTATTTATCTGTTTCATAACATAGACAACAGCTATCATATCTCATATCTATGTTTTTATGCTAAACATGCAAATATCATGCTTTTATAACATCAATATGTATCAAATATAAAATATCTTTTGAGAGTGAGTGTAATCTATATTTTGATGCCAAAGATCAATTTAAATTATCTTTTGACTAAGCATCAATAATAAAAGAACCATAACGTCACGGCAATATGTCACAGAATACGGTAATTTGAATTTTTAATCCATATGTGACCGAATAGCCTGATGATCCGTTTTAGCTTTGATTACAAAATTAATAGGAGCATTAATTTACATGCAATAAATTAGATCAAGACAAAACCATACTATTTTAAGGGAGAAATAAACTCCGAGGCAGGCATATTTAATAATTTTGATAACAATTATCAATGCGGAACTTTAAAGATTAAATATTAATCTATCTAACATGCATCAAGATCATATCTTTGCCTTATATATTGGATCGTTTGATCTAAATATGCATATAAATAAAATCATCAAGATCATATCTTGATCTTCAAGATAAGAAGTCATACTTCTTGTCTTGAAGCATGCCTTAAGATCTAGGGATCATATCACTTACCTTAAGGGCAATTGGTAAATCCTTTTGTGCTCTGCAGCTGTTCAATCGTCCGACCTCTAGTATCGTCCACGTGAAGCCCCCGAATGATCAGATTTTCGGGAGTGCTAGCTCGTGGAAAAAATAACTTTGTTGATCTTGAATCCTCCCACTTGAATTCTTCCTTCAAGATCCACCAAACATTTGCTAACACCAGAATCATACCAAGATTTTGTGTTCTAACTTTTAGAAGTTTAATCCACGACATATCGTGTATTGTATTGTAATCTGGTGAAGAATATACTCTAATTTATAGGCTCAATGTAGCCTTTAGCCCATTGAATTCTAACACTTAGAATTCTGCCGTTCGGTAAAAATCAAAGAGACACCAAACCAAAGAGACGCAGTGTTTGGTTAATTACGACGTTCGGTGAAAACCAAAGAGACGCAGCGTTTGGTTAATTCCGACGTTCAGTGAAAACCAAAGAGATGTGAATTCTAACACTTAGAATTCATCGTTGGTTAACTCAAAGAGGCACATTAATTCCACATGAATTCTAACACTTAGAATTCCAACAGAAACAGTTTGGAAAAAATTAATATATTAAATTCTACATAAGAATTTAATCAAGTTATCATGTGAGACCCTTATGTGAGGGGTTTGCGTTCGGGTTTTGGTTTAAGCTGATTTGAATTTATTGGACTGAGCCTACATAGATCATGGTCCTAGCCCAAATCAAATTTGTCTAGTCCTAAATCTATTTAAATCCAAATCAAGTCTAATTTCATATCAATATTTGAAATTGATTAGTCCTTCTAATAGACTTAAACCAAATTGAATCTTATTCACTTGTACTTAACCCAATTGGGATAATTCAATCAATCAAATTGATTAATTAAATCATATACGATTCTCAATCATTGATCAGCAAATAGATCATCCTAGGAAACTTCTATGCATGTGACTCTCTAGGTTCGAACCTAAGCCGGTAGCATAGGAACCACTTTCTATACTAATCGATGTGCCCATCTAGCAATGGAACCCGATGTCTGGATAGGCCGAAGGTCACCGAGCAAACTCCAAGAACCCTAAGAAAAGTTACTGTATAATTCATCCTTTTGACCACAAATGTTAAGATGGCTTAAAAGCCTGTCAACTCTAAACAACAAATCCATATAGTGATTTCAACTTTAGTGATCATGTGACCTTCACATGAAGTGCCTTGGCCAAGGTCTTGCTAAATTGAAACACAAGCTTTCTCCTTTTAACGGATAGGTCAAATTCCATCTTGATCTACAACTAACTACCACAAGTACTTGACTGCACCCAGTAACCTTTCGTAGCTGGATTAAAAATTTAGGTGGTCCGGTACCTAAGTACAATGAGTTGCTTGCAATCACTGGTTGTGATCTTAGGTCTGAAGGATACTTATACCTATATCTTCTCGAATTAACTCTTGACAACAGAGTATCCGAAAATGAGTCACGTTCGGTGAAATGTACTCCTACACTTTCACCTGTATGTCATACCAGTGTCTCTACACTCCTTAGTTAAGAGGACAACCAACAAATATGATATACAATGTCTATAATTAATAGTACTATGGCCCTGTCATAGTATATCATTTGGTCGCGAACTCTTTTGAGGACCTTCATAAATAAATCCTCCTTTATCGTAAAAGAAGATCCTGAGGGCTTCATTACTATTAGGAGTTTTTAAGAAGATGTTCTTGTAATGAATAAACTATCAAATAACTTTATTAATATATCAATTTATATGCTATTTACATTAGCTCAATCATCAAATGATTAGCTTTAGGATACAATTCCTAACAATCAAAACCTCGATCAGAAAAATAACTCGAAAGATATAATAAAGAAGAGCATAATTTTATTGCATAAAATTAAGAACAAAAAGAAAGATAAAACCTGATTACAGGCTTCATCATCATCCCAAGTTGAAGGAATCTAGCTACGCATTACTGCCACCAGCATTCCCGTTATAATTTTCTCTCTCAGGCCTAAATATAATTATCTAAATAAAAAAAGAATAAAAAGAGCTTATAGAAACTCCTTCTCCCAACTACTGCATGAGGTCCTCCTTTTATAGAGCTTATCTAGGGTTTTCTCCTAGTCAAAGTTGAAGTTAATCGGGCGCTCAAGATCATTCAAATACCGTGAGAAAATGTCTGAGCCATCTGTTCAACATCACCTGCCTTAGTTTGCACCAGAAATCATGCAACATCATCTCTTTCTTTTTAAGCAAATCGTATCCTGATTTGAGTGTCGTTTGCATCGTTGAACTCCAAAAATTGAGTTCTTTCCATTTATAGACTCCTTTTCTGCAAACATCCATAAAAAGTATCAATTCTTAATAAATTTAAAGTAATTAATATTTATTTTAATGGTTAAATTGGGATAATAAATAGACTTATCAGACTTCTTCCATGAAACCAATGGATTCCATCCTCAAAACTCCGACCGGGATCCTGGTTCTTTGCCAACTATGGTTATGGAAAGGTCATCATTAGCTATAAAGAGGATAGGGCTTATCCTTAATCCCTATGTGAAGTAATCTTAGCCATGTGTCCATTATATTTTGATGGTTTCTTTCGATAATTTAAGCCTCTATTGTCTAACGATTTATATGTTCTTTATTGTCTCAATACATGGTTGCTGCCATCCATGGTATTTTATGGCTGTCTATATACATAACACCGTTTCCTTTCTTCTCGTCGTGCTAGATATTCCTGCTAAATATAATTCCTTCGACTAGACCTACTCAAACAACAAAGATTGTGATGGGGGAGGGGGAGAGAGAATGTACCGTTTATCGAAGGCAGCGCCACCCTTCTCGCTGAGGAAGGAGCGAAAGAGAGGGGAGTTGACATCGTAGATCATGGTAGCATAATTAGGGCTTGGGCGAGCTTCAGAAGAGAGGGGAGTTGACGGCCCTCTAATTTCATCGTCTTGCACCTTCCAAATCATCTTGGCCCCCAAGAAAGAGTTTGAGAGGTGCGGCCGTGCGACTGAAAGAAGAGGTGTAAGGTTTCATTTTTTTGACATTATATATATATATGATCCTGAAAGGTTTAAGAATTCATAAATTGGTTTTCAAAACATATTTGTCGAAACATGCTGAAACGGTCGAAACATGCCGAAATGACCAAAAAATCTTTCGAAGCAAAACGTAGGGTTCATCTTTTCGGATAAGCTATCGAAATGAAACGTTTCAGTCGAAATGAAACGAAATTGATAACTTTGATGTATATCCCACGGAGGGATCAGAAAGCAAAAGTATAAAGGCTGGGCTACAGAAAAAGACATTACATGTTTATAAAGCAAAGTCATATGCATAGTTTATGTTTGAAAAAGAAAAATGATTGATAATGTATTTGTGTTTTGGTTTGATATATTGTTGCAAGCATAAGCTATTTTATGTTATATGTTATCATGTTAAAATGTATACTTTGACGTATTAATACTATTATTCAAATGATATTTTATGTTCTTAGTTTTCCTAAGGTTAGATGGTTATTCAGTCTCTGAAACTTCAGTCTCACCTCATTCTTGTTGGTATTTTATTTTCATATCATTGAACTCACTATTAGGATTAGGAGATTGACCTTCGCTTTAGCTTGGGTTTTGGATGTGGATTTTAGCTGCTCTCTGTGTCAGCTCCCTCTTCTCTCTGGGGCCACCGACAGCACACCTGCACACGTATGGTAATCAGATAGAGTTTTACTAGTCATTATGTAGCACTCCATAAAGAGCTAGAGAACCCCAACTAATTATCATAAATGGCAGACGCTCGAAAACATATCCTATTAAAAACTTTTATTATCATCTTAAATATATATACACATCACTCAATCAACACTAAGCATCAACCTGCTCAGATAATATTTTTCATGACATTCCTTAGGCAGTTTACAAGATCACATTCACAATCGACATCAAAATCATAAGTGCACACATCAGGCTCATAATTTCTCCAAAACATAAGTCTCATATTCATATCCAAAAAGGTCTGAAACATCATTACATCTCACTGTATACATACACATATGCAATATACAAATATCAATCCATACTATCTCAATATACAAGGCTATCATCTATAACCCTTGCATCCAGCAAGCTTCACCAGCTAAGGGTTCTGTCCTGCTTATCCTGTGATTCTGGCAGAAATACTCACTGATCTGAAAAAAAATTTTCAATCATAGAGGGGTGAGACCTAAGTCCCAGTGACTGGATAACCATCTAACTATGGAGAAATAGAGAACCATAACCTCATATTTTCAATCGTATGTTGATACTATTTAGCTTGTACAAATCAAAGTACATTTTTAACATGATATCAGATAAAATAAAATGTAGCTTATTCTTCAAATAATATACCAGTACTGAAATACTCTACAATAACTTTCTACTAAAGATAACTCATTAAGATAAAAATTCATGCATTACAATATGAAGATATGCATTCTTTATCTACAGCCCATACTTCTTTATTAAATTCCCAGATTCCCACCAAAATCTGCTTGCCCCTTGGCATCTCAAGTAAACTCTCCCTCTCGGGATAACTACTTGGCCCACTGGCCCTTTTCAAATAAAATGTATACTTTTAAATCTCATGATACTGGGTTGTGTGTGTAATGCCTCTGAGGTACCATCCTACAGTCGCCCTCCTGCAGGTGTACTCTCATCGGATGTGTGACTAGCAACAGGATCCCCACACAAATAGGACCCCTTACCCATGCAATTCACTCGGCAAAGTGCTTTATTCCTTAACCCTAAAACCTCGGGTTTTCTCTCTGCCCCCACGGGCTATATATAGTAACCAACTCCATTGAGCTATGATTCATGTCCTATGGGCTGCTTACAACCTGCCCCACTGGCCTGGTCAAGCGTGCACTCACCCCTAATTTTGGGGTTCATCGTACGATCTGTTCGCAAGGAGGTGCCGGCTCAATAGTAGTGTACAATGCTCATGCTACAGTACAGTCTAAAGGGTGATCAGCCCCATAGCTGCCTGATGCTCAGTATGATACATACATCATTTATAAAGCTTTATCATACAATATGTCATGTATACATCAACCATCCCCTCATCGAAACTCATGCTCATGTCTTTATGCTTGAAACTCATGCTTATTTCTTTATGCTTAAAACTCATGCTTGTTTCTTTATGCTTAAAAACTCATGCTTATTTCTTTTGCTTAAAACTCATGCTCAAAACTCATGTATCAGAATATCATGCACCAGGTTTTCATTTCTCAAATTTAAAACATACACAATACTCTACTAAGCATAGCATACCACAACTAGGTATTAGTCTCATTATACTAGCTCAAATAATTTCTCATATCTAAACGAGAAACCCACTCACTCACCTTAGCAGGTTACTCCTCAACTGGTACTCAACTCCAGTATTCTGGCTTCCTGGAATAACCCTCTTGACCTACGTCAACATACAGATACGGTAGCTATTAGGATTATCTTCACACGAGGTTTTCCATGAAACCATGCATGCATACATGCTCTATCCTCTAATATTTCATTATTTTCTTCCATCCTTTCTCTACTCAAGATTTCTTCCACTATTACCTCAAAATATAAGAATCATAAGAAAATCTAAAGTCATGCAAGATCTAGGGAGGCTATAGCTTACTTGGAGTCAATCACAAACCCCAAACTTCCCTTTCCTTTCCTCTTTCTTTCTCCTTTTCTTCTTCTTCCTCTTCCTCTCTTTTCTCTCTTCTTTCTCTCTTTCTTTCTTCTTCCTTTTCTCTGGCTGAACCCACATTTTTCTTTTTCTCTAATGACTTGGGGACTAAGTCATGGGTGACTTGGGGACTAAGTCATGGGTGACTTAGGTAGTGTTTGAAATAAGGGATAAGAGGAGATATCCAGGGGATATCCCCTCTTTCCAAAACCCATAACTATAAGGGATAGCTAGGAATAAAGTTAACCAAAGGCATAATTCATGGTTAACCATGGGATATCCTCTCAATTTATTTCTAGAAAATTCAGGAATAGCTGGTTATCCCTTCAAATAAAGAGTAAAAAAAAGTTATCCTATGAATTTACCTTTTTGCATTTGATATGATCAATGGGATAGCCAAGGGATATCCCTAGGGATAGCCAGGGAATAAACTCTATCCCATACACTTATCCATGGATAATATTTTTTCTATCAAACACTACCTTAAGGGCTAAGGCATGCCAAAATTCCATTTTTACCCTCAAACACTCTTAACACACGCTTTTTGGAAAAATACGTGGCTTACTTATAACCATGATATTTTGCCCTTAGATTTTCTTTCACAAATTGCCCTTAGTACAATTAGCAATTGACATCGGAGCCTTTTTCAAATTTGCCCCCGATATAACATTTTTTAATCGATTTATAACCCATATTATATTATTTATTTAAATCGATACTTTTATGCAACATTTCTAAGAAAAGACCATACCAACTTGAAGAGCTCGATTTTAGAAATTCAACTGTTCAAACGGCACTCAAATCGGACTTAAAACAGAATAAATATGAAATTTTTAAGATTTAACCCAAAAAATATGTCGTCTTAGAGTTGGCTCCAACAGATTTGGTGTCGACTCAGCAAAAATAGGTGTCGGCTCCAGAAAATTTGTGTCGGCTCTAACAAAAATAGGTGTCGGCTCCAAAAATTGGTGTCGGCTCTAATATTGTAGCAGAATGCTAACCTTCTGTTTTCTCTGCATGTGTCAACTCTAAAGCGTGCCGGAAAGTTAAAACCGTGCCAGAGTCGACTCCACTCCAATTAGAGTCGACTCTAATTACTAAAAACATCACTTAAGGATAAAACTCAAACTAAACTTGATTTTTCTTGTGATTTAAGCCCATTAAAACTTAAATCTCTCAATTTCTTAAATCAAACTCATTAGCACTCAAAATATACTCATTTACTCCAAAATTTCTTCTCTTACATTTATCAAAAGGCCAACACACCCATACTTCACTGAAACTCTCTGACTTTCATTTCAAATAAAAAATATCATTAATATTTTAATAAATTACAAGGTTTTCAGGATGTTACACTCTGTATCTGTTCTTTGTGAAGTAAATAAAATATATCTAGTTGCAAATATATATATATATATATATATGTAGAGTTGGGTGTGGGCCGTACATCTGGATGTATATACTAGGACTTGGTGATGTATTATGGGTAGATGTGTATATAAGATAAGGTTTTGGGCCTATATATATGTTTGTATATATGTTGGTGACCTGGTGATGTGTCTCATATGAGATATGTGTATAAAGATAAATTATTTTTGGCATGTTTATATGTATGTACAAAACGGTCTTTTGATAATGCAGTAAAGACTGAATAAATGTATATGAAATGATTTTGGGTTATGAAATCAATTGTGAATGTGATCTGATAACTTATATCTAGAATCAGTATTATGTTTGAATAAGATGATTATGTTATGTTATGTTGATGAATTGATATATGATTAAGTAGGTTAAAACATTTTAAAAGGATAAGTTTTTGCTTTAGGAATTGTATCAATTGAATGAAGTTCACTTGTACTTTATGGTGTGCAACATAAAGGCTAATAGAACTCTACTCAATTTACATAGAAGTACAGGCAAAAGCGGTGCCACCAATGAAATAAGTATGTTGTATCATGTGTTAATTTGTCAACTTGAAAATAATATGTTTATGACATGATTAATTTAAAATTGCTTATGGTTTCATTTATTTAACCAATTGAGGCTTTTGTAAATGATGAAACTTAAATTATTTAGTTTAAATGATTTAATTTATGAAAAATTTTTAATATGGTTATATATTATGTTGAAAAATAAGTATTTTTATATTATAAAAATAAAGCATTATATTAGTATTAAATAGGTCATGCTAAGTGGATTATGTAAGTTCCTAAGGGAGTTAAATCAATCCGATATAATCTACATGTTAAACGACTTATGCACAATGTATTCTGTTATCTGTTTAATGATTGATTAATATTTATATTAAAAATTTTAATATGATTAATTAATTATAGTGTTTTTTTTGCCGATTCATACAATGCTATATTCCAGCTTCGGTATGACACAAACTTGAAATAGCAACATGAATTACTAGTCTTAATTTGGACCTCTCTATAAGCTTCGAGATATTTTACTATTTAGAGAGTATGCATCTCAGATCTCTCGATACATGAATTAACCCAAAACCTTTGAAGGAAGCAAAAATAGATGTAGGATAAGTCGTACTTTCCTTTACCTTATTACAGTCAGGATGATCAAACTGAAAAGTTGGGAGGCAACTTAGAGTCTAGTTCAGGGGGTGGAATTGGATCCTTGACATCCCCACCCAAAGCCAGATTCGTAATTCCGCACGCATGCTTCCAAACTTTCTGAGAAGTTCCGGACTGTTGCCCGAAATGATGATGCCGAGGGCCGCTAGGTTTACGCATCCTTGCTCAGCGGCTTTGTCAAAGAGTGACGGCAATGAACCATAAAAGCCAATGAACCATAAAAGCCATCAACTCTCAAAAGGACACCTCGTTATCACCCGTCTGTACAAAATAAAAAAAAAAAAAAAAGGACACCACGTTTCCCGTAGATCGTCGAATATTCCGTACCACAAGCAAACCAATGGGCCCTCTAAACCTTCCCGTTTTTCCGATTTTACTTCAAATGATTTGAGTAAATTTTTTTTTTGTAAAAACTGATGCGAGACGAAATTATTATCATGCCAATAAATATATCAATAAATATGTATGATAATGCTAATCGAGTTAAATCTAATATGACTGATTAGATCACATTCAAATTGACTAACAAAGTACAGTATAATAGACAGCAACTATTGAACTGGGCCTTTAGAGTCGATTCCAGTATCAACTTCAAAGTCAATCATATAACTAATACCAGAGTCAGTTCTGGTACCAATGCCAGAATGAGTCTTAGCACGACTCCAAAGTCAATCCTGACATCGACGTCAGAGTTGATCATCGAACCGATGTCATAGTCGATCCTTGTATCGACACTAGAGTCGACCGTAGAACTGACACCGAAGTCGGTTCCGATACTGACATCAGAGTCTATCCCAACATCGATGCTAGAGTCAGTCCCGATATCGATACCAGAGTTGGCATTGATGCCAGCATCGATCTTGATCTCCAAAATCGCCTCCCTCAACGGGATCATTAGTAGGTGTAGCTCATGCGGTCACCGTGACAACCATCTCCATGTCTCGGCTTTAGCATCATTGCCACTTATACCGTGCCAAATATTATGGAGGATGAATCACCCTGATCATAGACGTTTCAAGGCAATCCTTCTTAAATAGAAACGAGAGCCAAATATGACCCTTTGATCACGATTAATGGAGTTCCAAACTCCTAATAAAGCTGATTAGTTATCGATCCCATAGTTGACGGGATTTCAATCGTATTAACTCCCTAAAATGCACCTGAAAAATCAAGTAACGATTTACCTACTTAGTAGCGCATAAATGCCATATCCCGAGAAATCAGGTAACGACTCATCATTTCAGCGGCACGTAAATACCATATCCCTAGACCCTTTAGGTATGATTTTTCATATTCATACAACTCTAGAGAAGGCAAGGACTCTCGAAAGATTATATCTGAGAGATCCTTCTGCTGCCTTCTCCTCATATATGAGTATTAGAAATTTTCACTAACTTAGACATCGAAGGATCTTTCGCAAGATCATTCGTAAAGACTGCCTTACAAGTTCACATGAATAAAAGTGCTGCTCAGATCCTAACATGTATCATTTCCAAACCAAAGAACGAAAACAAGCAGCATCAAAAACCATAATATTAGCCTACCATTTGGGTTATGTTTTCTTAAGAAACTTTTTTAATTTTTACTTTATTTTTTAACAGTAAAATTCTATGCGATCTAGCATCAAATGATCGAGCTAAGTAAATTCGTTTTATGTTCTCAAGGGCTTTGGAATAAATCCACGATGACAAAACGCCCAAGAATTCATTACTCCCTCCCCCATCCTTCATATATGTACCCCTTGCCGCCGATTCTTTCTCTAATTCAACGGTAGCCTCCTGCCACCTTGATAATCCTATATCAAACCAAAATTAATTTGAATTTGAATCAAGCTTGAATTGAATTAGATCAAATATGAGCGAGTCTAGTTAATTAGTTTACTAATTCGAAATTAATCAACAGTAATTTGAGATGGTTCAAGCTTGAATTGGAATTTTGATTTCAAAGCGGACCTACATTAACATCTAATTAATCCATATAATCGTAAAAATATTTGGCAGCTGAGATGCTAACCATGTCGGCCGAACAGCAACAAACGAACGGCTGGTGATTCTATCAGTGGATCAGGACATAACCATCATTTTTAAAAAGGGAAAGGGGTGTTCTGTCCCACGATCTTAAAAAATAAAAGCCACCCTTTGAGGGTCTCGAGGGTCAACTGAGAGAGAGAGACCGAGGCCGAGAGGCAATTCTTCTGATCGAGAGGAAGCGAGCGAAGGTGGGGTTTCTCCTGCGGCTCTCTCTTTTCTTGTGGCGCTGGTCCTCCCGATCTGCGGCGGAGAGATGAAAAAGAAGCCTAGGGTTTCAGAGCTCTTATAAAACCCGCCTAGTATTACTGCGATTCAAACCGGAAGCTCTACCACCGGTGGCGGCGGCTCTACCTTGCCCTCTTTCCCCTTGCTCTCCTCCTCCTTCTTGCTCGTTTTACCCATGGGTAGATGTCCTTCCGTGTACCTTCTTATCGATCTGCGGAAAGGTAACGAGGAAGTCCTCCTCCTCCTCCTCCTCTTTCTCTCTCTCTCTCTCTCTCTCGCGTTTTAGAATTAGACCTCCCTTCTTGTGGGTTGTCTGTGGTAATCTTGGGCTTGTGCTTTCTTTGGTGCTCTATTGAATCGCATCGTGCTGGATTTTTATGTGTTTTGTTGTTAGTGTGCTTGCAAGGGTTTCCAGGAGGTTAGATTTGTGGAGGTTGGATGCGGGTTGTCGGGTAAAATTGCTGATTTGAGGGTTTTATGCTTTGTGACTTAAGAGGTTCCGCAAATTTGTGCCTTTTTTTTTTCAATTTTTTAATGAGAGGGTGCCAACTAGTGTAGGAGGCGAAGTTATTGAACTTGGGTAACCGTGGAACTGGGTTTGATACCTGTCTACACCCGCGTGATTGGGTTGGGGGGTTACCCCTCACTTTTATTCAAAAAAAAAAAAAAAAAACTTAATATAACTGGTAGATAACCACTTCTTGTACTGTTTTAGAAATATTGGAGTTGAGAAAATAGTGAGGAGAACCTGTTGTGGAGTCTTGGGAACTCTGAAGGTGGAAGTGTTGATGGGCGAGTAATACGTTTGTTAGTCAAAGGAAGCAGTGGGGGAAGGGTTACACAGCCAAAGTGAATGGAATGAGGTATTATCTAGTAATGTACATCTTTTTTGGCCTGTGGAAATGGCATTTGTGAATGGTTGCTTTACCATTGATGGTATTCAAGTGTCTTAAAAGCTGCTAATTGGTTCGTACATGTTTTGAGTATGCATGTAGGTGATAGATGATGCTATATTGTTGTAGTTTAGAAGCTTGAATTGATGGTGCGATATGATGAGTTCGTATGACTTACTAATCATATATATTTTCACATGTGAGTAACATGTATTTCATCTCTGGCATGCAATATTAATGGTAAGATGACCGCATATGCATCTTTGGTTTGAGGATTTCCGGCTTCCCTAGAGAGGGTTGAAAATTTTTGGCAACTTCTAGCTCAGATGTGAAAATGTCAGTGTTTCATATGATTAGACATGCAGCTTTAGTATAGAAATTTCTGGATCCAAATCTTCTACGTGGTGTATGCCAGATTTCCGGTGTTTGAGATAGTCATTTCTTAGGGCTTGTTTGGTTTTGCTTCTACTTTTCAAAAGTTACTTGTCATAAAAAGAGAAGCTGGAAGCTAGGTTTTTCAACTTTTTCTAAGTGCTTGTTTGTTATTTTCTTGAGAAAAGTTTTCCTAAGATGGAGGAAAAGAGAATCCGAAAACAAATCCACCTCTCTCATGGCATTATTTATCCATGGAAGGGGAGAAATGTGAGTGGGTTCACACATAATTTTTCGTTCCTTCTCCAACTAAAGATGGCTAAATAAGGGGAGAAAAGCGCCCCAAATTTACCCCCAATCAAATGAGCCCTAAAAGTAATTTGTTGTCTTTTCTTTACGTAGAAGCTCTTTTCAGATATTATTAACAGACATCTATTTATTACAAAGTACTTCTTTGCCTTAGGTGATGTAAAAGTACTTTTCTCAGTAAAACCAAACATGCCATTTAAGAACTCAACCATTTGAGGAGGAGATGACAAATTCTAATCAGTCAATGGGTGCATGTTAATTCTAATCGAGAATATGTACTTAATAAAATGCTAAATGACAAAAAAGCCCTCCTATTAGTTTTAAATGAGATTGCATATTTTTCAGTTTGTAAGTTAATAGCCTTGTCTTGATCATTTTGGGCCATGTTACTGAATATGGGACGTCATAAAATGCTAAATAACCTTCCTTCACAACTAAAAGACCACCTAATTATGGTGTTGCCTATTTTTAATTGACGAGACAATAGTCTTAGAGCAATCGTTTTGGGACATGCCTCAAGATAGCATGCCAATCAAGAAACTATTTGGCCCATGCTACGGGGTGAAGTGCTAGCCAAGGCATTTAAGACTACCCTGGGCTTTGCTGACCCCTTTCCTGGGATAAGTTAAGCAGCTTATGCATTGCATTTGGGAACCAATTCAAATGAGTTCAAAACTATGTTTCATATGGCTTTTGTGAGGCTGATCTATTTGGAGGTGAAGAGTACTTGAGGGATGCTGTGAGTTAAGCGTCATCTGTTTTTAATAAGGCACCTCGCTGTGTTGTAGATCAGCTATCAGAGAGGTCAACCTGTTACTAGTCCAAAGCCAAATAGGACTGCAGTTGTGTAACAATGTGTTAGATGTCGCAATAATGCCCCCGCATGCATGATACAATGGCTGTAAATGTAGCTCATGTGCAACTAGTTCAAGACCTAACCCAAAAGAAGGAAAGAAGAGTAAGATTATGGTTGCCTTGCAAAAATGCCTTGAAACAAAGCCAAGAAGATCATTTGAAGAGGATACATAGTGGAAATGCTTATGAAAATCAAAAGGAAGGATGAGTGGAGATAAAAGGAAAAAGAAACTTTGAAAATCATGAAAATCACTTTGAATCTTTTGAAAACCATTGTTTTGAAGATGGCCATCGACTCTGGAAGCCAGGTGGGCTCAATCCTTAATTTTTGTTTGAGGAAACTTCTTGTTCCCATTACCACTTCTATAGAGTTTTTTAAAATTCTCCTTCTTATTCTTCCCTTCCCTTTTTATCGTCTGCTTTAGATGGTAAAATCTTGCTGTCATTGACTTCAAACAGTAAAACCTGGCCATTGAAGCATCCTAAAGGTCGTTTTGTTTTTGGTTATTTGGACGACAAAAGGTTGCTGTCTGAAGCCTCAAATGACACAACATTCCCATCCATGTACTCAGGTTTGGTTGATCGAGCCTGTCTTTTTCTTGTGTTCAAATTCATCTAGGACCAATTGGATCACTCAGAGGCTTGTAAATAGTTCATAGGTCACCGCTTGTGATGACTTCCTTTTGAGACTCTTCTTTCTTTTGGAGTGCATCCTTTTGGAAGTCAGTTTGCGATTGTCCTAGCTGCTTCAATTTCTCTCTGTTAGCTGATCCTTTGAACATGACAGCATTACTGCTGTGAAGTTGTCCAGTGTTGTGGCCTCCCTTGAGTTGGTTTCTTTATGGGACCTTGCAGACCATGCTGCATTGAGCTACTCCATGATCTTCTTCTTCTTCTTCTTCTTCTTCTTTTTAACAATTGCTTTGTTCCTGATAGGAGCCTCCAAAAATACCTGACAGCAATAACTTCAGGCTCTTTAATTGGGTTAGGCATTTCCATCATAGCCTCTGTCCTCCCTTCATCCAACTGATGAAGCAAGCAAGGCTACTTGTGAATCCAAGAAAGATGCTGGTTTTGTCCATTAACTCAGTTTTTCAAAGTCACTCCAGGCTCTCACCTAGGCACTTAGACAAGGTGAGGAGACCCTTGAATGCCTTGATAGTCCTTAGGCAAGGTGACTTTACTGAGGTGATGACTAGTTGAGCACTTAAATAAAGTGAGAGGTGTTCAAGTGAGAACTTGGGGTCAAAGGAAAGATTGTATGGTCTTAAAGAAGTGTTGAGTTGGACAACAAAATATTGCTGTGCAAATGCATGGAGGGAAACAAGCTGTGAGCTGAGAGTGCTACATGCTGTGATGATCAATTCATGCATCAAACTGTCATCATTAGGAGCAAGCGAGTTGCCATGACTTCCCAATGATACAAGTTTGATGTTCTTGAGTTTATATGATCATTGCTTATCACCTGAATAACCAAAAAAATATAGAGATATGGATGATAGAACCCTTCCGTTCTAAACTTTAGATGGCCAACTTCTGCCATTCAGATGCATAGGAAAAGGTAGAGTGAGACAGGAGCATATCTTCAAACTAAATAATTATATTCCAGCAAAATTATAAGCATTTGACTAACAAAGCAATATCTGGGTTAACAAAGTTACATTAAGCTAAATTTATTGAGAGTTAACCTAACCTAGAAACACTAAAAGGCTACTGAGTGTCTTCTCCAATGCTTTGAGGATGCAAGAGAGAATCTTTGCCATAAGATGACTCAATTGATGGCAAGTAGGACTGTTCTGCTAGCAAGTTCTCCATAATTGGAGGGAGGGATGGCCTTTCCTTCATATGCTTAGGGTAGGACTCCACATAAGCCTCCATCATGGCTTAGTCACCACTCTCCGAACTGGGAAAGCTTAACTAATTGTGTAATGTTTCCAATGGCTTAATTCTTCTCGCATTGACAATCTTCCTCAGGTCTCAGAGAAATGCAGAGTTCCACATTAGAAATGTATGATTGAATAGGATCTTATTGAAATCGTTGCACATCTTGTAGCAAGATTGAGGTGTGTGAACCATAGACATGCTGATTCCAACCATAATGCATTCAAAATTAAAGGAAACCAGTGGATAAATCTTCATCATGCTATCCAAGGTATCGTCATCTTCTAACAATAAAACGAAGAGGTGATGCCAGAACTCCTAATCATGAACCAATTGATTCAGTACAAAAGGGATTGAGGAGGCCACGGGTAAGGAAATGTTCTTCAGGCCGTATCACAGCTTAATGGGAGAACTTATAAAGGATAACCCATTGCAATAGAACTCAACCCTTCATTGAGAAATGCCAAAATTAGTTGGATGTGGCACCTCTTGTTCCTTAAACGACAAAAGATCAGCTTCAAATGATTATGAAAGAGGGTAAACCTACTGTTTGGGAAAAGTCTGATATGAAGGCAACAAGCTCCTTCACTTACACGCATGATTCACATTGGTTTCTCATCCTACATGCTATGCTCCATAGCCTACCAAACTACTCCCAGAATAGTTCCTTATCGGGGAGCAGATCTTCAATGTCCGCATAACCAGGAAGCAGAATTTCAAAGGAACTGACAAGGCTTTGCCACCAATGCTTGGCCACCAATGCTGAGGATTGGCACAAACTCCCAGAATTTGTCTTCTCCAAGAGGATGGTCATCTTGTCCACATTGAAGAAGATGTATTTGGAATTGGGAAAAAAAATACAGGGAACTAGCCAAAAGTTTGGAAAGAATCTATATTATTAAAAATCAAAAGGATATTAACAAAGATAATAATTGAAGGATATTGATATATTTATATATCTAGTCATGCAAAAGCTAATGTTAGGCAAAAATAATTAACTGTAACAATAAACACCATTACCTCCAACGTATCAGCTAGTGGTCCATGAATTTTTCTTGGATAGTTGTGAATAAAGCATAAAATTTGTGACATAGAACTTCTTAATTAACACTTCTATATGAAAGTAATTTGGAGACTCCTTTGGCTGATGAAAATAGAGAATAGATAATTTTTTTTTTTTCAATAATTTGAAGAATATATACAACTTACATTGATCCCTTCTTCAATTAGTTATTTGAAATTATTCTTTCTTGTTCGATTGCTTGCATATTTGAGTAAAGTATTTCTGAAACTCTGTCTGTAGGAAAATGTGTTGAGTCTGTTGGTAATTCTTTAAATTACTGCGATGCTATGATTTGTATATCTTTCTTCTGCCATTTCTTAAGCCATTAAGAAACCTGACCTTATGCAAGAATTCCAATCTATTCCCTTAGGAAGAGAAGGGACTTACCTTTATGTTATATTTCAACTTTACTAACTTCTAAAGTATGATATGACCAAAAACGGGAGTTGTTGAATCTGATACCAGATATTCTTCATGATAGTAACTGTTCTACAGACACGCAACACATATATCTTTCAGCGATCATGGTAAATACTATGGTATATCTATTTATATATAAAAGCAACTGTCCATGTTACAAATATCAATAATTTCCATTCATGCACAAGTTCTTATAAATTCCAATTTAGTTATGCATTTTTCTTAAGAAACACGCTAAAAGAAATATAAACATAAATGGGGGCAAATTTGCTTACTATACGGTTTGGTATGGCTTTCCCATTGTTTTTTGCAGCTGGACACGAGTTCCCATGTCATCGTAAAAGTGGTTGGTCAGAAATACCTGTTTTCATTGGTTGATTGTTTGAATCTGGATCTTCAGAGCTTTATCATTTTGTCCTGGGTTAGGGAAGGAGGAAAACTTGCCCTGCATTACATTATTTCTTTTGCCTTTGCTTCAATTTTGAAATTATATTAACCAATGGACAGGAGAAGTTATAACTTAGTCTAAGAATTTAGTTCTTGCATTTTCCATCAGTGTTCATTTCTTGGACATCCTTGCCTCGTGCTCTTCATTGTCCTTGCATATATTGTATCGGTATGATATGTACAGCGTAAAAAATGTGATATTTAAAATATATGCATGTGTGGTAAATATCATGACTTAGTATATCATTATAATCAATCAGAAGATGCAATAGTGCTCCAAAAAGTTCTTGGACGGGGGCGTAGGATTCTTTTTGAATTATTACGTTTGTTATGAAGCTAATATTTTGGCGGCATAACAAATAATGTTGTAGTTGACTCTTCTGCTTGTTGGAATCATCCTGACTGTCAAATTTAATTTGCAGGTTTAGGATAAATCCTGTGTGGAAGTTTTCTTTCTTTAGAAGGTTTTGTATGTAAAATCATTTATTTACAGTTAAAGTAAAGATGAGTTTTCCCATTAAAGGTTTTTCGAATAACAAGGATGTGAGATTGAATATATCAAACAAGGTTACAACGTTAAATCCCAATGCAGCAGAATTTGTTCCTTCAGCACTTAGATCTACTTCTGGGAACAGCAAAAGTGCAGATGCAACCAAGATTGATGTTCCTGGGCCTTCTGGAAAAGCAATCCTAAATCGTTCTGAGTCCAGTATTTCTAATAATTCAGATGATGAGGCACATCAGTTTTGGCGCTGCCAGCTTCCTGATGATATTACTCCTGACTTCAAGGTTGTGGGAGAAGATGAGTTGCAGACACGACAACTGTCACTTGCTGGTTTGTCCATACATGATGGTATTGAAACTTCACAATTCTCTGCATCAGAATCAAGCCTTTTATTGGGTATACAACAGGATGTATTGTCCTGTGGCATCGATAATCTCAACTTGCGTGAAAAGACAGGATTTTCTAGCTCTAGCTATGCTGAAACTCAACCATCAGCTTCTTTCATGGCTTTGGCTGCTAAGAACTGGAACCAACCATTTATAAATGGTGATCAGCATTTTACGAATGGAAGTGAGGGGCATCACTACAATGAGGAGTACAATACTGGCTTTCTGAATAACTCATCTGAGGATGCAGTTTTCGAGGATGGTGCCATCAACCCGATGGATTTTTTGGCTTCACAGTTTCCAGGTTTTTCTGCTTTGAGCCTTGCAGAAGTGTACTATGCCAATGGCTGTGACTTGAACTCGACCATTGAGATGTTAACTCAACTTGAGGTATCTTAACTCAACTCAACTCAACTCATCTAAGCCTTTTCCCATGTTAACTCAACTTGAGGTATGTTTTATAAATATATACTGCTACATTATTACTCAGTGGAAGGCTCCTAGCGATATAGGAGGCATGAGTGCTATACTACTTGAAAAATCCCATTTATGATCTATCATATGTTAATTTTTGAATTCCTGAAGTTTGCCATTAATAAAAACCTTAGGCATTGAAGTAAGAGATTCTGTTTGATAGCTTGCTAAGTTTCATATTATGAATAGTCTGTTGACAATTTTTGGTTGGGTAATGTTGAGTCTGTTTTATTTGCAATTCACAAGAAACAGTGTAGCATCGAAAGGTGAAAATAACCAAATGTCAAAAACAATCATAACTGAAAATGCAACTCAGTTGTGAATGTAATTTATTCAAGGCCCTGAAAGTGTGTTATGAAGAGTTGAATTAGCTACATGCTTTAAATTATTATTATTATTATACCATTCGTAAATATTGTGGCTCAAACATGAATAAGAGTATTAATGTCCATCCTAAAAGGTATTAATTCTTTGTACATCCATAATATTTCTTGCTGACAGTAATGAGTTCAGGGTTGCTTGTATTAATGATTTAAGTTTCAACAAGACAGGAGTCGAGACGGTCAAGACGTCTTGTCCCAGGGAGATTTTGGACTGATCTTGGCTGTTCTGTCTCGGCCATAATATATTATAGAATCAATTTTAAATCAGTCTAATCTATTATAAAGATATAACTTTTGAAGTTCAAATATGTTTAAAATTTGAATCAAATACTAAAGCTTGAATTTTTTTTAAGGAAAAATATCCCAAGCAAGCATCGGGGCACTTTGATCGGATCGGGGATCAAGTTGGGGAGCGTCTTGTTCTGTAGAAAAACTGGGATACCTCTGTCCCATGGGCTTGTATCAAGTTTCATTTCTTAAAGTCTTAAACTAGTAATATGTACACGAAAATTGTAAATGTACCAAAGCAGATAAATTCCAACTGTAGGTCTCATCAACAAATATGGAATTATGTATTTATATGACAATTATTAAATTTTCACTGATCATAGTACTTAGAATTAAAAAAATGAAAATCTTGTAAATAATTAGGTAAGATTTTACATAAAAAGACTTCTCCCTGAGTATGATATATTAAGATGATAGTTATGTACAGTTTAAGACTTCAGGATTTTCTTATATTTCTTCTTGTTTTTCTTGGATCTGAGAAGCAGTTTTAAGAAAATGAATGAGTTAATAGATTGCTTGTAGAAGAGTCTTATATTTAGTGAATGAATTGATAAGGCAGGTTGTCATGGAAAGCAAAAGGAAGGAATTATAGTGGGAGTAATCAAACCTGCACAAGGGTGCTGATTATAGCATTTATGTAGAACCATCCCCTTTTATTTCAAGTTGAATGGGTTGGTGGAGTGGAAAAGATTTGGGGTTTTAGTCTCTGTCTCATGGGGTTCATATCTTTTAACTATGGTTGCTGATGAATTTTTGGCAAACTAGCCGTCAGAAGACAGGTTTAAATTTAAAGTGCTGGTTAGACCATTTAGATGGTTAATATATGGTTAATTAAGGATAAGACATCAGTTCATCTATATATGTATTAGAATTGTGCATGTATCAACCTCATTATGTGTTGATTTAGCGACATCGGAGGATCTGTATGTTAAGGCAAGGTTTTAAATCCGATGGGGTGGGGCTCTCTCGATTTTTCTATGGAATGGGATGCATTGCTCCCATTTTGATACTTGAGATGAGAGATGTCCTAGAATGTGCTGATTAGGATGCTAGGACGATGGTGGGATGGTTCTATCCCGACATTTGGGATGGTAACCCATCTTGGCCCTCCTACAAGATGTCCCATCGAATTTAAAGCTATCCCATCGAATTTAAAGCTATGGTTTGGAGGAATATTTAGGAGTTTGATGATTAGGAAATTTATATCGTTTCAAATGAGCAAGCTATTGGTAGTAGCTTGTGTTCCTTATCTTGATAAGGGCTTTTGCTCAATTAATGAACAAGCTATGCTTGAGCCCAAAATATAAACAAGTTGAGCTTGAGATTGGCTTAGCTCACTTGAATCTAACTCAATTAATCTTGAAGAACAGGTCTCTTTATTTAATGGGAGAGGTTTTTGGAGCTGGGCTCCCTTCTTTGCAATTGGACTTTTTTATTGCAACAATGTGTGTTAGAGTCCCGCCCCAACTCTCTCTCTCTCTCTCTCTCTCTCTCTCTCTCTCTCTGTATGTGTGTGTATGTAAATTTAATATAGTCAGGCATAAGGAAATTAAGTCAGATGGATGTCACAACCGTCCATGCCTATTGTTTGTAAATATCAATGAAATTCATATATAATATAGATAATATGTAAATTTAATACAACTCAACTCAACGCATCTAAGCCTTTTCCCAACTACATGGAGTTGTTTACATGAATCTGCTTCCTCCACTGCTCTATTCCGGACTAAGTCAACATTCAAATTACAAATGGTTATATATTTTTTAATTAGTTCTATCCATCTAAATTTAATAATTATTTATTTTTAATATATTTTGTATTTATTCAGATATTAATGTACTCTTTATCTGCTGGAAATATACTATTGTGCTGTTACTTGTTAATGAGCATCTCAGCCTTTGGATATTAAACTAATGGCTGGAATGTTTATATATGTTTCAACTATTAGATTTAAAGGGGAGAAATTTTAATTTTGGGAAAAAAGGGGAGAAAATGCCTGTTTTAAAGGGTTTGCAGAAGATGAGGATAGGGAATTGTAATTTGGGAAAGAAGAGGAGGGAGGAGATGCAAGATTATTGTGCTTGAAGGAGAGACTGATGGGAAAAGATAATCATGGGATTAGATTATATTTCCATATCTGCTAGATTATTTTGTAAGAGCCAGAGGATAGCTGTTTGATGTGGAATGGAAAGAAAGTCCAGGGAAACTTGAGGAAAAGTATCATTTTGGGAATAAAAACTAGTATACAAAATATATCTATAATATTTTTGAAATTCAATACCCATACATACATGCAGACATACATTTATATGTATGTGGGTTTATACATAAATTCCTGTTATGAGCTTGCTGAAAATGTATTAAAAAATTTTATGGTGCTCTTTGCCAATTATTTTGATTAAAGAAGTGGAGTGAGATATTTAATGTGATTATCTTTTTTACGAGAAGAATGATAATTATCATATAGTAAGTGTAATCAATAAGGGAGAATATCATTTCTATTCAAACTTGGAATTGCTTTGCAGATAGGTGTAAATTTGCAATTTTTGAGTCCTAGTTGCATCATGATTCAGATCTTATCATACGCAAGGCTTTCTTGTGTAATGCTATTCTACTTGCACTAGCAGATGCAAGGTGATTGTAATTTTGGTCAGAACCTGAACTCGAAGGCTTCCCCTGCTCCAAGCCTTAGCATGCTAGACTTTCCCGCACTTCCAGAGGCAGAATCGAAGTACAGTGAAGAAGGGCTCCTACAAACTTCAAACTCATATAGATCTCCTTCCAGTGTATCTGGTGGCACTATAGATTTTGCTTCAGCTGTTCGAAAACTAGCTTCCCAGGATTCTGGTCATTGGAAGTATGATAGAAGTGGTTCTGCAGATGGCAGTGTTGGCTCTAGTAGAGGTTCACAACTTTTAACCAGCCAATACAATGGTAACAGAAAAATGGCTTTTGGAGATAAATTGCATAATTCTGGTGCAGCTCAGGTAGCTCCAGTTTGGCTTGAGACTGGGGAAGCTGTGGGTAATACTCTTTGGGTTTTATCTTTGATTCATTAAGATTTGCTGCCTTTTTTCTTGAATTGTGATATCTATTTCTTACTACGTAACACATATATATAATTTTTTGTCTCTGGTAGCAAATATGTATTCAGAATTAAGGGAAGATGCTCGTGATTTTGCCCGCCTTCGAAATGCATGCTTTGAACAGGTAAATTCTAGTGGGTGTAATTCGAATGCATGATGTCTTTGGTGATTGGTTATCATTGTTGAGTCAAAAATGATATACTTTATGGCCATGATCATATTCACTCCAATTGAACTCTAGTAGATTTTAATTTGCTGAAGCATTTACCAGAGTCTCTGTGGATCATTCATTGTCATCAGATTATTGAAGTCACAGCTTTATATCAGCGTTTTGATGTTTTGGCATCACAGTTTACAGATAATAGAAGTGGTCTCTTGTCTCCTTTGTCATTAATTATGGTGGAATTACATTTCTTATCCATATGGCAGCCTAAATTTGTTGATTGGTCATTGAGATTGTTGCAATTTTGCTCGGCTGTCTGTTTTTATTTTGAACTTTTCAAATTCTAGTTTCTTTGATTGTACATTTTGATGCTCTTCTGATTCCTATTGCATTTGACTCGTAACAGGCAAGACAGGCTTATCTCATTGGTAACAAGGCTCTGGCAAAGGAACTGAGTGTAAAGGGGCAGCTATACAACACACAGATGAAAGTGGCTCATGGCAAAGCTAGGGAAGCCATCTTCCGACAGAGGTTGGTCGTTTTTTGGCTGCTAATATGTCTTGTATGCCAGCAAGGTCTCATGGATTCTTATTCTTTCAAATTGCATGAGCAATTGAATCTAGGTATGTTTTTTCATTTAAAAGCGATAATACTAGGAACTCGGTGATAAGAGATCTAACATATCGGACCTTCTAATCTCAGAGTATGTGGCATTTTTCTTCTTGCTGTTTGGCTTGTAACAGTGCGAAGCATTGGTTTAAAAAGCTAAAACAGATTTTTAGGTCTAATTTACACATGCATGTTAATTTCCACTAAATTTATATTATTGGTTTGTGAAATTTTGGATCAAACCTTTTGAGGGTCATGGTTAATTGTCATAACTAATTTCTTAGCACATGAGGACTTGTTAACTGAACTAGTTGGAGCTCATGTTTCTTAGAACGAGGTCATAAGTTTGAATGTGATAAATATTGTTGGCAACATGGTTTTAGGTCTCAGTAGGATGTCTCGACTTCCGTAGGATGCCGGGACAGATTGTCATCCCAAATATTAGGACAGGATCGTTCCACCATCATCTTGGCATCCAAATTGGCGTATCTTTGGGACATCCCCTGACCCACATATCGAAACGGGGCGAGATGAAGGTGTCTCATTTTATAGAAAAATTAGGATGGTTTCATCCCATGAAATTTAAAACTTGGTTGGCAGAGTTTTAAGTTGTGGTGGGATGGGAGTCATCTTAGCTTTTTTATCTTGTTTTTGTGGGACTGAGATTAGGATGGGAGTGGGAAACTGAAACCATTGTGTGAGGAAAGAAGAGGAGAAAGGAGAGAAAGGAAGGAAAAAAAGGAAAGGAGAGAAGGAAAGGAAGGAAAAAAAAGGAAAAAGGGAAAAAAGAGGAAGGAAAGGAAGGAAAGAAGAAACAAAGTATGAAAGAAACAAAGAAAAGATGGAGATGGGGGACCTTTCGGGATCAGCATGGCTATTTGGATAGGGTGAGATAGCGGGGCATCCCTTTTCATAAAAAAATCGGATACCCATGACCCACAGGATTACAAACCTTGATTGTTGCCTTAGTTTGGGTGGGCTGTGGTTTGGGAGGGGGGTTGTTGGCCTTTGTGAGAAATATTGAGGGGCCCTAGTTAGGGGTTGTCTTCATCTGTGGGATCTTGGCCTGGTTTAGTTGAGGTGTTAGAAAAAAAAGGCATATAATGTAGCCTTTTAAAAAAAATAGAGAGATGATCTATTAGAGTCTTGTAGCAAAGGCAGAATATTAGGTCTCAGTAACTAAAGATTAAGGCATAGTGGAGGAAGCAATATGCCAGCATTTAAGCTATTATCTCCCCAGCTGTGATCTCCATGTTTTTCAAGCAAGGGTCAAAATAATGGCATCGGCTCTTCTATCGGTTTTGCTTTGGAATGGTATCTTATTAGGATATGCTCATTACCGACTCTTGGATGGGTTGGCTTGCTGGTACAGAACTTAAATGCATTTTTTTATTTTTTGTTTTGCTGTTGGTTTTAACTTTTTGTCTTAAATAAGGTTTCAAGGAATATTGATTAAACATGGTTTTTGAGTCAATGATAGTGTATGGTGCAAATATTGGTACTAACAACTGTAGTTTCAGTAAAATTTAAAAATACATGGATAAAAGACGTGTGTTTCTAGGGTGATGCTCACCTTATAATATACTCAAATTTCATGCTGAAGGAAAATATTTTGTTGTGAGTCTTTTTTTTTTTTTGTTGGCCAAACCAGTGGCAAGAAAAAGGGAGCGGCGACTTGCTAGATGCATGAGGTTTCTGGTATTGATGTAGCTGTATCTCCTCGTCCCGCCCCCACGGCACCCTACTCTATCTGGTCTTTCCCTGTTACCGCTTGCACTACTCAACATTGTGACTAAAGGCATAAAAAAAGGGAGCGTGGCCCCCATGTTCATCTCTGCTTTTTTCTTTTCCTTGAAAAGCAGGCAACCTGGTCATATCAGACACTGATGCCAGCCGGTCTTGATCAGTTTCGATCAGGACAGGGAAGATGTCTTGGCCCTCAAAGGGACTAGCGTCTTGCATCCATCTCAGCTGTTAGTTCCTTATCAACTGGCGGTACCGACTGATGTGGCCGGTTGCATCCATCTCAGCTGTTAGTTCCTTATCAACTGGCGGTGCCGACTGATGTGGCTAGTAGCGCCACGTAAGGGTTAACGGCAGAGTTAATTGACGGCATAGACAAAAAAAAAGCGGCCTTCTCTTCTCCAAAGCGGGCTTTTCCAAGGCGAGGCCGCTTCTCTTCTCCAAAGTGGTCTCGCTTTTCAGCGGCCCCTCTTCTTCAAAGCGGCTCCGCTCTTCAACGGTCCCCGCTCCTCCAAGGCGGTTTCGGCGGCCCTCCTTCGAAGCAGCCCCGCTCTTTAGCGGTTCCCGCTTCTCCAAGGTAGTCTCGGTGGCTCCCCTTCTTCGAAGCGGCCCCCACTTCTTCAAGACGGCCCTTTCTCAAGGTGGTTCTTACCCCAGAATCGGCCTTCGCACTGGCCGCGGCGCCAGCCTCCACATCAACTCCTGACCGAGCCGCGGTGCCCACATGGCCCCCCACGTGAGCCAGGTCTACCTATCACCTGACCCACGCGTCCGATGGGATCAGGTCTACCTACCATCTGACCCATGCGCTCAATGGGACTAGGCCCACCAATCGTCTTCAAACTCACGTAATCACCATGAGTTTAGCAGATATTCTCTTCCATGGAACCCCACGTGGCTGATCCCAAGAGGGAAACTAAGGGTCCATAAAAGGGTAAAAGGAATCCTTAACAAGGTAAGACATCTTAAACACTCGGAGAACATTCGGATTCTCTGAGCCTTTCTGTAACGACCCGGGTTCCGGGCCCACAGCACCCACGAACCCATTTCGTTTCAAGAAAGCAAGACGGACAAGGTTCACACCAACTTGGGCCACCACAGCCCAAAAGGGATCCAATTGGTACTTGTTCATATTTCTTAACTGGTTATAAACCATACAATCAACTCCCAATTTTTTGATGTTGGACTATTGGGATGGGCATCATAATCTACGCCCCTTACAGAGGCGACGTCCTCATTGCCAGGAACAATTGATCACAACCATCAGGCAGGCATGATTCTAGAGGTGACCCCATAGGTTCAAAAGGTGCTTCCATCATTGTAGCACTTTATCCTGTGGCTCTCACCTTCTTTGGCCCTCATAGGTTCAAGAGGTGGCTCCTATCGATGTAGCACTTTGTCCTGTGTGGCACTTAGCTCCTGCACTTTCGGCTGGTGCGTGGCTCTAATACCACTATAATTGTCACGCCCCGAATCCAAAGGTGGATTCAGGAAGTGGCAATCCGCCGCATGTTAAACATGCAAGGCTTTCAATAACAGAAATGATTATCAATCAAAAGTCAAAACATGTTATGCCATCAAAAGTACCAACATTCTTATTACAAATTCCAAACAAAAGAGGTTCAAGATACAAGAAATCATAAATGTTCATTCAAGTTAGGTGACAAAAACTTTATTCTAACCATATCCTTCTTCATTTGAAAAATATCAACAAAAGTTTAATGGGTTTACACTCATTAAGTAAGCCATTTATTAGCATTTTACTTAATTAATTATTTGATATGACATTTGAATAATTCATTATATATATATATAATTTTAATTTATATTTTGAAAAATTAATTTTCAATACCCCTATGCATGCCTTAAACAATTAGCATTGTTATTTTAAATACAGATGATTTATGCAAATGTATATTGTTCAAACAGATTAAGTATGCATGATATGTGTAAACCATGAATAACCAAATGCTTAATTTGTATTGTGCAAGTTATGTTTATTTTTAAAACATCCTATGAATGATTTTAAATAATATGTGAAAAATTAAGTTTTGAATATAAAATGTGCCACCTGCAGTCCGTTATGTTATGACATGATAACATGAAACAGGTATCAATGTGGGCATAGCGTGAGACAACAGTGTGTAAGTAACAATATGAATTTAAGTGATATATGAATTTGGCCATTATGACTTTCAAAGTTTTGAAATATAAGTGGAATTATAAAATGGCAAAGTTTCGGGCATAATTCAAAGAATGATATTATTAATATCATGAGAACCTACATGTTTTTCTTTTGTGAAATATGATATGATATGTTATTTTGGAGATAAAATATTATAATTATATGATTATGTGCATATGTTAGGTTAACCTAAAGAATTTTATGGTTAACATTTGCAATAAGTTATGAATAAGAAACTATATTACCCGTGGTCCATATAATGTGATTGAATGATATGATTACTGATACCGGGACCCACCTCCACAGGGGATATATGTGGAGGATACACCCTATGTGTGGTGTTCTGTTCTGGCCCTCACCCATAGGGATTATATGTGGTGTTCTGTTCTGGCCCTCACCCATAGGAATTGTATGTGGTGTTCTATTATGGCCCTGTCGGAGATATATGTGGACATAGTTGTGACCGTGGTGTATTTGTAATAAGATGAAATACAATATGAAAGTTACATATAAAGGTGAGTGAATAAAGACTTGTTATATTCTTAAAGTTATATGATATGTTTTATGCTAGACTTAGTGAATGTAAACTCATTAAACTTTTGTTGATATTATTCAGAACCAAAAAAATGAAGAAGGAGATGGTTAGAAAAAAGTTTTTATCAGCCTAACTTGTGAGCATTTATGATTTCTTGTATCTTGGACATCTTTTGTTTGGAATTTGTAATAAGAATGTTGGTACTTTTGATGGCATAACATGTTTTGACTTTTGATTGACAATCATTTCTGTTACAAGAAAGCAAGACGGACAAGGTCCACACCAACTTGGGCCACCACAGCTCAAAAAAGGATCCAATTGATACTTGTCCATCTTTCTTAACTGGTTATAAATCATATAACCAACTCCCAATTTTTCGATGTGGGACTATTAGGAGGGGCATCACACTTTCTTTCTGAGCTTTCTCAAGCTTACGGCTTTGGCTTTGGTCACTAACTTGCTCATCGGAGGGTCCCGCCGGACTTCCGGTCCCGGGACTTCTTGCAGGTCCTCTGCGACAAGGAAAGCTTCATCGACAATCCCATGGAGCCTTCTGACGGTCATTTCTGGTGACCGAGCGTCAACAGATTGGCGCGCCAGGTAGAAGGGCGATGAGAGAGAGCAGAGCTTTGTAACACCTAGCTACAAGCCTCATTCCCTCTATGACGATAATGGTGGTGACGCGTGCTCAAGAGGCTTCCATTAGCCACGCTAGGGGGCACCTCCAACCGGCAGAGCGGCAGGAGGCTAATTCTCCTGCTGCTAACCCTTCAGCTACTCCCGCGCCGCCAGCTGCAAACACTCAAGCCGATTAACTAGCCGCACCCATCTGGCAGGTCCAAACCTTAACCGCGGTGGTTCATGGACTGTAAGAGCAATAGTCTGCGGCCACCTAACATTGGTCTAGGCCTTCTACACCATCTGCGGCAAATACACCGACCAGCTAGCAATCTGCTCGGGGAGACCTCAGCGAGAGACTCATCGCCGCCATGCCTCACCCGGAGGATGCCGCCGGGAGACCCTTAAGAGGTCACGCTCCCTTGTCCGTGGCTCGGGTGACTCCTTGGAGCAGCGGCGTCGGGAAGAGCCCGGGTGGAGGTACCACTACCCGCGCTTTTCCCCCTCTTCCTCTTCATCTTTCGAGTCATCGAGGAGGATTTCAACAATCAATCACCAAGCGGAGAAGCGCTTGGACGAGTACCACCGGCGGTTGGAGGAGCTCGACAGAAAAATCAATAACCAGTCGGAGGTAAACTACGACACCCGTCCTCCCTACACTCGCTGCATCCTGGAGGAGCCTCTTCCCTCCAGATTCTGCCTTCCTCAGCTGGACCCGTACGACGGCACAACGGATCCACTCGATCATCTCGAGAGTTATAAGGTTCTCATACAAGTTCAAGGGGCGACTGACGCCCTCCTGTGCAAAGCTTTCCCAGCTACCCTGCGGAAGGCTGCCCGCGCTTGGCACTTTTGCCTGCTCCCATACAGCATAGATTCTTTCCGATGGTTGGAGAGGGCCTTTCTGGCACACTTCGACACCTGTCGGAGGATCCCTCGGGTGGTGGACAGTCTATTTTCCGTTCGGCAGAAGGAAGGAGAATCTCTTAGGACTTTGTGGCCCGTTTCAAAACGGCTGCGATGGCAACTTTGGCGTTAAAACGGGGACTTCGTCCTTCCCGTTTTACCTTTTCCCTCGACATAGGCTCCTATGTCGAGCTCCTGTTTCGCGCGCAAAAGTACATCCGCGCTGACAAAGCCGACTTCACCCGTAGGGAGACCGAGGGGGGTTCAACCGGCGGTCCACCCGCATGGAGCCAAGCAGACCCTCTCGCCCGAAGAAGCTCGAGCCACCATGCTGACTGGATGATAGACGCCAGAGTCTCGCCTCCAGGGAAGATGAACTCACCCCTCTCCTCGCTCTCACATCCTCATGGAGATAAGGGCGAGCCGTACTTTCAGCGCCCTCTCTCAGTAAAGAAAGGAGCTTCCTGTGACAAGAGTTGTTACTGCCGTTTCCACCAAGACTACGGCCATGACACCGAGAATTGCTACAACTTGAAGCGCGCCATCGAGGAACTCATTCAGAGGGGTTACCTTAGGAAGTATGTCCAGAAGGGATCCCCAGCTATTTCGGCGCTGATGGGGCCGCCGCCTGCTCAGGCCAATGTCGACAACGCCCCAACGGAGAAGACGGTGGGGATGATTTTTTGGGGAGTGGCTCTACATCCAAAAGGCCAGGGGGGATGGAGGATTAGAAGATGTAATCCCTTTTCCTAAAGGGGAGTTAGCTGGGATAGACAATGTAAACAATGATGGTATTATTGTTTCAATGATGATTGCCAAGCGTCATGTAAAACGAATCCTGATTGACAGTGGAAGCTCAGATGGCATCATTACCTATGATGCTTTTGCTCGGACGAAATTGTCTCCTAGCTCTCGTCAACCGGTGGCAGCACCTTTGGTCGGGTTCACAGGAGACTCAGTGAGGGTGGAAGGTGAGATTACCCTCCCGGTTACAGTCGGGACGCCGCCGTGTCAAAGCACAATCTTGATAAAGTTTTCGGTCATTCGAGTGCCTTTGGCATACAACGCCATCCTTAGCCGACCCGGCTTGAATCTCCTCGACACGGTCATTTTCCACCAAGTGGTTGCTCATCAGGTTCCCAACCAGTAACGGGATCGGCGAGATGCGAGGGGAGACCAGCCCGGTCCTACCATGCTATCACATAGCTTCGAGCCCTCAAGAGGCGGCGATCACATCGGCCTCGGAGGTACCCAATCCCAAAGAGCCTGGCAAGGGAGGAGAGACGGCCGAGCGACTGCTAACTTTTCCACTGGAGGATGACCCGACAAGGATGATGCGGGTCGGCGAGCTTCTTCCTGCGGAGGATATGGACCACCTCCTGGCCTTCTTGTGGGTCAACTTGGATGCCTTTGCCTGGTCAGCATCAGATATGCTGGCATTCCATCAGAGGTGATCACCCACAGGCTTAATATTGACCTGAAGTATCGCTCAATTCATTAGAGAAAGAGAAGTTTTGCCCTTGAGCGGCAGAAAGCCATTGACAAAGAAGTCAATAAGTTGCTCGCTGCCGACCACATCCGAGAAGCACATTACCAGATTGGCTGGCCAAAGTAGTGATGGTCCGAAAGGCAAATGGGAGCTGGAGGATCTGCATCGACTTCATCGACCTCAATAAAGCGTGCCCGAAGGATAGCTTCCCACTGCCTCGGATTGATCAGTTGGTGGATTCCACGTCCGGTCACGAACTTTCAGCTTTATGGATGCTTTCTTTCGGTACAACCAAATAAAGATGGATCCCGATGACGAAGAGCACACTTCGTGACCGAGAAGGGGATCTAATGTTATAAGGTGATGCCTTTCGGCTTAAAAAAATGCAGGAGCAACCTACCAGAGACTGATGAATGAGGTCTTCAAAGACCAATTGGGATGGAACATGGAGGTATATGTGGATGACATGTTGACAAAGAGCGCCTGCCCCTTCGATCACGTTTCTGATCTCGAGAAGGCCTTCAACAACCTTCGCCACTACTAAGTAAAGCTGAACCCGTGAAAGTGCGCCTTTGGGGTCACAGCGGAAAAGTTCTTAGGCTTCGTGGTGACGCAGCGAGAGATTGAGGCGAACCCAGAGAAGATCAATGTCGTCCTTGACATGAGGCCATCGGCTAACAAGAAGAAGTACAGCGGCTCATTGGGAGGGTGGCAGCCCTGAGCCATTTCCTCTCTGAGTCGGCCGAAAGATGTCTGCCTTTCTTCAAAGCCTTGTGCAAGGTAAACGGGTTCGAGTAGATGAAGGACTGCCAAAGAGCCTTTGAAAGACTGAAGGAGTCTTGTCTACCCCGCCACTGCTGTCGAAGCCAAGGGGCGGGGAGAGCCTTTTTCTCTACCTCGCCACCTCCTTGGAGGCCATCAGCTCCGTCCTAGTATGTCTTGATGCCGACAAAACTCAGAAGCCCTTGAGCAAAGCACTCCATGACGCCGAGGTCAGGTACTCCAAGATAGAGAAAACCATTTTTGCTCTAATCATTTTCGCTCAGCGTCTCAAGCCATATTTCCAAGCTCACCCCTCGTGGTGCTCACGGACCAGCCCCTCAAAGCTATTCTAGTTCGTCCTGACATCTCAGGCCGACTGGCCAAATGGGCGATCAAGTTGGGAGAGTTCGACCTCTCATTCTAAGCAAGGTCGGCTCTGAAGTCCCAAATCCTGGCCGATTTCTTAGTCGAATGTATTTGGACCGAGGAGCAGGCAGAAGAATCTTCAATGATGCAACCAGACGCTGAGCTTGAGAACGTGGAGGAAACCTGGATCCTCTACGTGGACGGCACCTCAAACTCTCAGGAAAGTGGAGCCGTCTCATCCTTGTAGGCTCGGAGGGCGAGAAGGTAGAGTACGCCCTCCGGCTTCTCTTCAAAGCCACAAACAACCAGGCCGAGTACAAAACCATGCTGGCCGGAGTAAGGTTCGCCCAAGAGCTCGGGGTGAAAGCGTCTCAGAACCTTCATCGACTCCTAGCTCGTCTTCGGACAAATCAACGGGGAGTACGAGGCGCGAGATTCCATCATGTCCTGATACTTGAAGGTTCGACTCCTGACCTCCTCACTGACGTATTTCAACATCAGTTATATCTTCAGAGCGAGAATGCCAAGGTTGACGCCTTCTCCCATCTGGCCACCTCGGCGGCAATGTCCTTGGGGGAGGCTCAGCATTTGGAGAGACCCAGCATTGAAGACGAGGAAGAAGTCATCCCTGTCACACAGGAGCCGATATGGATGGATGCCTACATCCGTTACCTTACTGATGGCACCCTTCCGACCAATCGCGAAGAAATTAGACTACTCAAATGGAGAGCCTCCAAGTTCACCTAGCTGAACGGACGACTATATAAAAGCTCTTTTTCCTATCCCCTTCTTAAGTGTGTTGGTCTTACAGACGCCGACTGCATCCTCAGAGAGATACACGGAGGTATATACGGAGACCATCTTGGGGGTAGGTCGCTAGCACAAAAAGCTCTTCGCTAAGGATATTACTGGCTTACCATGAGGGAGGATGCCGCCGAGCTAGTTCAGAGGTGCGACGACTGCCAACGATACGCACACATCCAGCACAGCTGACCTCTCCACCGAGTCCACTCTCGGCCCCATGGCCCTTCGCCCAGTGGGGAATGGACATCCTTGGATCGTTTTTTCTGGCTTCGGATCAGTGGAAGTTCCTACTTGTCGCCATCGGCTACTTCATCAAATGGGTCGAAGTTGAGGCGTTGGCCATGATTACCGAGAGCAAAGTCAAGTCTTTTTGTCTGAAAGTCCATCATATGCTGGTTCGGGCTGCCCTATACCATTATTGCCGATAATGGTTGGCAGTTCGACAACACCACCTTTAAGATGTTCTGTGCCGAACTGAACATCTACCACCGATTCACCTCCATCGGCCATTTGCAAACCAACGGAGAAGCCGAGGTCATGAATCGGACCATCCTTCGGGGCTCAGAATCCGGTTGGATGGGTTTAAAGGCAGATGGATGGAGGAGCTTTCAAGCGTGCTGTGGGCGTATCACAGGACTCCAAGGGCCCCGATGGGAGAGACCCCTTTCAGTCTCATCTTTGGATCCGAGGCGATCATCCCCATTGAGATCAGCCTCCCAAGCCTCCGAGTGGAATCATACAATGAAAGGATAACCCCCGCTCAACTAAGAGTCAATATTGACCTCATCAACGAAGCGTACTATTGGGCACAACTCATAATGGCCACATTTTGGCAATGAGCGACCAAATATTATAATGCCCGAGTTCGCCATAAGACGTTTCGTCCTGGAGATCTAGTCCTCAGAAAGGCAAAGGTATCCAAACCAACGGAGGGGGGTAAATTATCTCCAAATTGGGAAGGATCTTACCGAGTTACCGAAATATTTCACCGATGAGCATACCGGATTGAAGGACTCGACAGACGGCTTATCACACATACCTGGAATGCGGACAACCTCCACCAATATTATCAATGATGTGCCCCTTCGGCTAATGATAATAAAAGGAATTCTAAACACTATATTTGACTCACCTCCGAAGCTGAGGACTTGTCGACTAAAGGAGCTCGGCGACCTCGCGATTAATGGGTCACCACTCGGTCCGGCGTGGAGACGCCCCCGAGGCGGTTCAAAATCCTAACAGTTCCGTTCTCATTCGAATCGTCCCTCGGGCCGGCACACGATACCTCCGAGGCGGTTCTAAAGGATCTCGGGGCCTTGCGACTAATGGATCACCATTCGGTTTGGCATGGAGATGCCCCCAAGGCAATTTAAGACCCTGACAGTTTCGTTTTCGTTCGAGTCACCCCTCGGGCCGGCACATGACACTTTCGAGGTGGTTCTAAAGGAACTTGGCGGTCTTGCGACTAATGGGTCACCACTCGGTCGGCATCGAGACGCCTTCTAAGCGGTTCAAGACCCTCACAGTTTTGTTCCCGTTCGAGTCATCTCTTGGGCCGGCACACGGCACCTCTGAGGCAGTTTTAAAGAAGCTCGGCGGCCTCGCGACTAATGGGCCACCACTCGGTCCGACGTGAAGACGCCCCAAGGCGGTTCAAGATCCTGACAGTTTCATTCCGTTCAAGTCGCTCCTCAGATCGGCACACGAAATCCCCGAGGGGTTCTAAAGGAGCTCGACAGCCTCGCGACTAATGGGTCACCACTCGGTCCGGCATGGAGACGCCCCAGAGGCGGTTTAAGACCCTGACGGTTTTGTTCCCATTCGAGTCGCCCCTCGAGCCGGCACGACACCTCCAAGATGGTTCTAAAGGAGCTCGACGTTCTTGCGACTAATGGGTCACCACTCGGTCCAGCATGGAGACGCCCCTAAGACGGTTTAAGACCCTGATAGTTCCATTCCCGTTCAAGTCATCCCTTGGGCCGGCACACGAAACTTCGAGGCGGTTCTAAGGAGCTCGGCGGCCTCGTGACTAATGGGTCACCACTCGGTCTAGCGTGGAGACGCCTCTGAGGCGGTTCAAGACCCTGACCGTTCCGTTCCCGTTTGAGTCGCCCTTCGGGCCCGCACACGAAACCCCCGAGGCTGTTTTAAAGGAGTTCGGCGGCCTTGCGACTAACAGGTCACCACTTGGTCCGGTGTGGAGATGCCTCCAAGGCGGTTAAAGACCCTGACAGTTCCATTCTTGTTCGAATCGTCCCTCGGGCCGGCGCACGAAATCCCCAAGGCGGTTCTAAAGGAGCTCGGTGGCCTTGCGACTAATGGGTTACCACTCGGTCCAGCGTGGAGACGCCCTCGAGGCGATTCAAGACCCTGACAGTTCTGTTCCCGTTCGAGTCGCCCTTCGGGCCGGCACATGAAACCCCCGAGGCGGTTCTAAAGGAGCTCGGCGGCCTCGCGACTAATGTGTCACCATTCGGTCCGGCATGGAGATGCCTCCGAGGCGGTTCAAGACCCTGACAGTTTCGTTCCCATTCGAGTCGCCCCTCGGGCCAGCGCACAAAACCCCTTAGGCGGTTTTGAAGAACTCTCAAGCTTGCCTAAGCATTTCTTAACTGATACCGGCACCCTACAGTCATCCCGACAAACACTAAAGGGATTAAGGACTCGGTCGACGTTACGAGTTCGTACAGATCCCAGCTAGACCGTCGTCGGGAGGACTCCAGTCACTTGCTGTCGGGCCTAAGATCTAGACCGGTGCACCGTTGCACAGAAGTGGAGACACTACAAAAGCTAAGTGGATTTATATAGGCAAAATTTCATTTTCATTAATATCCAAATGAAATACAAGAGTTGAGTCAAGCTCGTTTACAATCAAAAGAAGAAAGAAGAAAAATAGGAGAAGGCCTAAGTATCTACGACTCAGCAGGTCCCGGCTTGCTGCTAGCATCGCCCTCGTTCGACACCTCATCGTCTGGGTCTTTGGGTCTGATGGCGTCGAGATCGTCAACCCAAAGATCTGGGCAACCTTCTCCTTGCAATGGTCGAAGCCTTGGATGTAGGCGTTAAGGCTTGCCTTTGTCACCTCCTACTCGAATGCCGAGGAGCTTTTTAATTGCTCGATGGCACTCTGAGCCCGGGTCTCGGCATCCTGGGCTCGGCTCTCGGCCTTCTTGTTGGGCCTCGGCGTCGGCCCTTCTCTCCTTGGCCTCCCGGGCATCCGACTCCGCCAGGGTGGCCCTCTCCTCGGCAGTGCGGGCGCCGGCCTTGGCTGCCTTGGCCCGATCCTCGACGCGCCTAGCTCCCACGCCAGCTCCAATTTCTCGTCGGTCAGCGCCAGCCTCGTCATGGCCTCTAAGAGTCCGGTCAAGCTTGGTCGCCATCCTCGCGGCCTCCCTGAAGAGAGAATCTAGGTTGGCACAGGCTGCCTTGGCAGCCTGAAGCTTGTTGGCCAGGGCCGCTTCCCGGGCTTGAGCCTCGGCCAGTCTCTCGGTCGCCTCTCTGCACCGAGCTCGGTACTTGGCCACCCGCTCCTGGGAGTGTGCGACGGCGCCCTCGGTTCGGACCATGGCATTCCGGAAGGTGAGGACCTCGTTGGCCATCTGCAAAGGTCAAGGAGTTATTCAAAGTTTAGATCAAACTAACAGGAAGAAGAGCGATGCGAAGGGAAGTTACTTGAAGCACTGATATGTTGCGTCGAGGATCCTGGCGGTGGGTTCGTGGTTGAGCTGCTCGCGGAACCTGGGCAAGTGGATCCTCTCCAGTAGGTGCTCCACCAGCCGCCCACTGTCCATAGCCGAGAACCTCTGCAGCCGCTGCGGTTCCTTGGCGCTGGACCCCAGACCGGAAGATGGTAGCGGGGTTGTTGGCTCTGCTTCATGATCGACTGCCGATTCCTCTTCATCCTTGGCCTTCGAGGCGATCCCTCCGCCTTGGCTCGGGAGGGGCCGGGTGTTCGCCCTCGGCCCCCAAGTCAGCCGCCTCCGCCGGCTCGGTGGGGATCGGAGGCTCATCCTCGGCGGCTTCGGTGGCCCTCCTTCTCTGAAGCGGCCCCGCTCTTCAGCTGCCTCCACTCCTTTAAGGCGGCCCTTTCTCAAGGTGGTTCTTGCCTTGGAATCGGCCTCCGCACTGGCCGCAATGCCAGCCTCCACATCAACTTCCGACCGAGCCGCGGTGCTCACGTGGCCTTCCACGTGAGCCAGGTCCATCTACCACCTGACCCACGCGTCCGATGGGACCAGGTCCATCTACCACCTGACCCATGCGCCCGATGGGATTAGGCCCACCAACCGTCTTCGAACTCATGTAATCATCATGAGTTTAGCAGACATTCTCTTCCACGGAACCCCACGTAGCTGATCCCCAAGGAAAACCAAGGGTCCATAAAAGGTAAGAGGAATCCTTAACAAGGTAAGACACCCTGAACACTCGGAGAACATTCGAATTCTCTGAGCCTTTCTTTTTGAGCTTTCTCAAGCTCACTGCTGTGACTCTGATCGCTAACTTGCCCGTCGGAGGGTCCATGCTGGACTTTCGGTCCCGGGACTTCTTGCAGGTCCTCTGCGATAAAGAAAGCTTCATTGGCAATCCCACGGAGCCTTCTGACGGTCGTTTCTGGTGACCGGGCGTCAACACCGACCTTACATGCTGATACCTAAATCTTGTTTTCAAGTAAAATGATGACATTACCGAGCTAAAAGTTGCCAAAGTTCTAATATTAGTCCTACTGTTAGGCCTAAGGTTTGTCTTGCTGTTGAGTAGCTTTTGTCCGAACCACATCTTTCATGGAAGCCTGCCATGATTTATATGTGAGATGTATAGATGTATGCATCAATTACGCAAAGATAAAATTAATGATCAATGTGGGTGTGGTGTATAATTGGTTGGCTGTGCTTTCAATGAATTCTGATGCATTATTCTGGGTGCATCCATCTGCATAAAGTTTATATTATCTTGATTCCACTAATGTTTCACTGTAGTTGCAACAGACGTGACATTTCTGCTGATTATGGTTAGGCTGGAAATACTGAAGGAGTTGGCTTGAGTCTTGGTTGAGACTTGAAACATTACTTGTGCTCAAGTTAGAACATATTTATGTCTTCTGATGGCTTCTGTTCCTTGTTTAACATTGTTATGGCAGAAACCCAGTTGCTCCCGAGCTCCAGGGCCGAGCTCAAGATTATCTGATTGACTTGCATGGTCTTCATGTGAGTGAAGCCATTCATATTTTAAAGCAAGAACTGAGCATCCTGAGGAGCACTGCTAGGTCTTCTGGGCAACAGCTTCAGGTCATGATATGTGTTGGGACGGGCCATCACACCAAGGGCTCACGAACTCCTGCAAGGTTGCCAGTCGCTGTTGAGCAGTACCTTGTAGAAGAAGGCCTTCGCTACACCCAGCCTCAACCAGGACTGCTCCGGGTTGTGATGTATTGACACCTGTAATGTACACAAAGGGGCAAAAAAGAGGGGGAAAAACAGACACCATTCTTGTATCTATGTATATGGGAGGAAAAGAGGGGAATCAAGTCTCTGACAACAAAAGGAGCAGTGTAATATTATCAGGAGTAGCATTCAATTCACAATATGTAAATTTTTTCTTGGTTTCAGTGAAATTCTCTTTTCAAGCAATCTTTTAGGTGTCATTCTTTTTATCTCAATGCATCCTTTATAGATAATATAATGTGTCGGACCCAGATGATGCTCCTGGTCAGAAGCAAGTACGACCTCATTTTGGTTAGATCGCAGTTGTAAAGTTGGAAAACGCTGGAATCATCTTCCCTGCATTTCGCCATCCATTTTTGTAAGTTTATTTTAGTTACCACTTTCCATTTTAATTGATTTAGAGTCTGACATTGTTGGGATATGCTTTGTGCTTTCTGTCAGTTTTCGGTTGCAGCATCCTAAAATTGTTAAGGCCTTGCTGGAATAATAACAGTTACCACGTGGATGGTTTCACAATTGGCATCTGTTTGGTTGTGATTAGAATGACTGTCAATTAATGAGGCACCGAATGTTGTTATGGATTTTGACTAATTTGATGTCATTGGCAATTGAGATCAAATATTTGATATTGACTGGCTTCTTAATTAGGAACTGCTCCTCAGGATGGACAGTGAGAGTGCCTATTGATGTTGGTGAATTTGTAGTGAAGTTGTGATGCATTTCATTGGTTGGGGAGCAGTGAGCTGTAAAATTCTGTTTGGGTTTAGTTACGAGCCAAACGGTTCTAGCATCAAGCCGACTTTGGACCGCTGTGAAGAACATATGTTTCTTTACCCAATGAACATTTTGTTACCCTGTTGTGTGGTTTAAAGCATAAAGAAATCTGGAATCAAAGTGGATAATATACTTCCGAAGGTTCTAGAACTTCCCTTCAGCATTTTAGTATACAATATTTTATATGGTTGCTTTTAAAAACAAAATTTTATTTGAGGTTTATAAGGTTATTATTTTATAATATTTATATAATTTCGTTTAATTTTACGTAAATATTTTAATATTTTTATGTAAATAACAAATATTTATACAGTAAATATTTGATTTTATTTCAATAATATATGAAATATTGTTATTTTATACATATTTAATATTATTTTTGTTAAGTATAATTTTCTATTTAAAAATATTTAGATAATAAAATAAAAATATTTATAAATAATATTAGAAATGTTTCTAATTATATTATATTTTCATTATAAATGTTTTATTAATTAAATATAAATTTATGCTATAAAGATATATGAATTAACTATAAAATATTTATTATTATAAAATACAAAATATTTAATTACATAAATTATTAAATTAAATATTATTTTAATTATGTAAATACTTTAATTTAATAATTATTTATATTATTAAATAAATGTTATTTTATTTATGTAAAATCTATTTACTAGTAAATTTAATAATAAATATTAATATTTAATTAAAAAATATTATGTAAGTAAAATTTTTATAATTTATGTAATATTTTGGTACGTAATAAATTAAATACTATATCTTTTAATGAATTTTTAGAAGAAATTTGTAAATTTCCGTATGGATGGATGGAATTACTTATGAACTCATTTTAAAGACACTTTAAGTAGCTGGCCTGGAGTAATCCAAACCTGTGTTTAGACTAAGCGAACTCTTTTTGAAAGAGGTTTGATGTGGCTGATCGAGCCGTGTTAGAGTTGACAGAGGAAGCAACTGACAAAACCTCAGCCTTGGACTCCGAAGCCCCCTCAGCCTCGGGCTCCGGGTCCCCTCGGCCCCGGACCTCATGCCTCCTTAGCCTCGGACCTCATGCCTTCTCGGTCCCGAACTCCAGGTCCTCTCTACCTTAAGCTGCCTGATACTACCACATGGCCCACCAACCACTCGCAAATGGCATGTGGCCCACTAATTGTCTGCAATTGCGTGTGACCACTACCTATAATGGCGCACGACTGACACGACCAAGCCCACCTGCCATCTGTGGCACTGCGCCTGGCAGGTGGTTGGCGGGGCAAGACACCTCTGACATGCCCATTATCGGTTGCGATATATCTTTGTCAGCCTGGACACTTGTCCGCTACCGGACAATAGTGCTTCGGAATTAGCTACCTTCCGAGAGCGAGAAAGGGGATCTTCAAACATGTATAAGATCCTACACTCACAACGAGAGAAGGGATCTGAACTTAAGCTCTCTAGCTAATTTCTATTATCTCTACTTTTTCACTATTCCCGAGTTGCTTACTTGAGCATCAAAGGGTCCCTACCGGTGCAACCGATCTCTGGGGACTTTCTTGCAGGAGCTTCTTCGAGGAGGAGGATCTTCGTTTCCTGACGTTCGAGGAACGTGACTTGGCGGCAACAGATTGGTGCGTCAGGAAGGGGAGGAGAAAAAGTAAGCTTTGAACCAGCCAACTACAGGTTCTCCTTTCCTGAGCAGTCGAGAGGATGGTGGTGACACGTGCACAGGAGGTTTCCACCAGCTACGCCGGGAGGCATTGCCAGGGAGCTAAGCCGCTAGAGGCCGGTCCCCTTACTTCCTAGGTCGGCGTTCCCGCACCGCCATCGCCACCACCACCATAGCAAGATGATTGGATCGCCGCCCTGACCATGTAGGTCCAGTCACTGGTGGCGGCGGTTCAGGTGCAGCAGCAGCAGCCGCGCAATGACACCCGGAACCACCCTCTTCGGTCCCGGGGTGGTCTAGCCCAGCCAGCATTCCACCCGAGGGAGGTCTCCCCTCCGGGAGGTCCACTATCACCACGCTTTGCCCAGGCATCATCATCGGAATGATTCCAAGAGGCCCCGGTCCCCTTCTCACAACGCTAGTGCTTCCCCTAAGCGGCGGCATGGGAAGGATGCGGAGCACACACGTCTGCATCACCGCCACCCCTCTCCATCCTCGAAATCTTCAAGGAAGAGGTCCTTTGATAGCCGAATCGCTCGCTGGGCTGAGCGACGGCTAGATGAATACAACCAGCGGCTGGAGGAACTCAGCCGCAGGATCACCAACCTGCCAGAGGCGGATTATGATAGCCATCCATCATAGTCCCGCTGTATCATGGAGGAGCTGATCTCGATCCAGTTCCACCTCCCTCAGTTAGACCCGTACGATGGCACCACCGATCCCCTGGACCACCTAGAGAGTTATAAGGTCCTGATGCAGGTCCAGAGGACGACCGACTCCCTTCTTTGCATCGCCTTTCTCGCCACCCTGAGAAAGGCAGCTCGAGCTTAGTATTCCTGCCTGCCACTGCGCAGTATCAACTCCTTTCGACAGCTAGAGACGGCCTTTTTGGCTCACTTTGACGCATGCCGGAAGATCTCGTGGGTGGCGGACAGCTTGTTTCCATCCAGCAGAGGAGCGGCGAGTCGTTGAGGGACTTCGTCGCTTGATTCAAGGAAGCTACTCTTAAGGTCTACAACCTCGAGAACTCAGTGGCCACTCTGGCCTTGAAGCGAGGGCTCCGCCCCTCTCGCTTCGCCTAAATCTGTTGCCGTCAAGATCCTCCTCCTCGAAGAAGCTCCTGCAAGAAAGTCCTCGGAGACCGGTTGCACCAGTGGGGACCCTCCGATGCTCAAGTAAGCAACTCGGGAACAGTGAAGAAGTAGAGATAATAGAAATTACCTAGAGATCTTGAGTTCAGATCCCTTCTTTCGTTGTGAGTATAGGTTATTATACCTGTTCGAATATCCCCTTTCTCACTCTCGAAAGGTGGCTAATTCCGAGGCACTATTGTCCGGTAGCGGACAGGTGGCCAGCTAACAAAAATAGGTCACAATCGACACTGGGCATGTCAGAGGTGTCTTGCCCTGCCAGCCATCTACCAGGCGCGGTACCACAGGTGGCAGGTGGGCCTGATCGTGTCAGGCGTGCGCCATTACAGGTAGTGGCCACGTGCAATTGCGGACAGTTAGTTGGCCATGATAGTTGCGGATGGTTGATAGACTACGTGGTAGTGTCAAGCGGCTCGAGGTAGAGGAAACATAGAGTTCGGGACCGAAGAGACCTGAGGTCCAAGGCCAAGGAGGTATGAGGTCTGGGGCCAAGGAGACCTGAGGTCCGAGGCGAGTTCTATCAATTACTTCCTACGCCAACTCTAACGCGGCTTGATTAGCCATATCAAGGTTGCATGTAAATATTACTATCACATCGTTATCGCAACGTTCCTTTTTTTTTTTAGAAAACTGCTTAAGAATTTATAATTTATAAAGAACTTTCTTTGTTTTTATATATTTTATCATGGAAGGACCGTTTACTTCTTTTTCTAAAAAATTTAAAAAAACCTCCGGCAAATTTAACGTTGCTACCAGAGCGAGTTTGGTTGACCGTTGACTGCCGGTTCTCGCCCGGTCTGGTGGGCCCCGCGTCGATGGACGTCTTCTCCTTCGAACCACTGGCCGGAAAGGGAAAGCAACGATTACGAAAAGAATCTCTCGCAATCTTGGCAACAATATAAATATATCATGTACATCCAGTGGAAATCCTCTCGTCGATTCTTACGTTCTTTTCTTCTGTTGTTTCCTTTCTTCTTTAATCCTCCGAGTGCTGTCGGAATCGATCTGAGGTTTGTATTGTTAATCCTCTTCCTTTCTTCTTTAGGGTTTCTGCGGACGTTTTGATGCGTAAAGGTCGAATTTTTAGGGTTAGGCCTGGTTCGATCCATGGGAGTTTTAAAGGTTAGGGTTTTTGTGGATAATTGTTCGTTTCCTGTAGTTTTTTTTGATGCAATTTGTGTGTTGGTGGAGATCTTCGTCTGATGCTGTTGAGAATTGCATCTGGTAGCCACGGTCTTTTTAGTAAAAAAAAAAAATTTAAATAAAAATCGAAGAGTCTTATTCTGGCTTTTCTCCTATAGAAGTGGTTTTCCTCCATTCCCTCTATCGATTTTGAAAATTGTGTGAGGCATATGGAGTGTCCTTGTTCGAAGAAAGATTTAATTTCTATCATCAAATATTATCCTTCATAGGAGTATTCGTGAGGTTTAGTTGATTAAGATTTAATTTTACTCTTTTTTCCACAGATTTAATTTCTATCATCAAATGTTATCCTTCATAGGAGTGTTCGTGAGGTTTAGTTGATTAAGATTTAATTTTACTCTTTTTTCTACTAACTGTTATGCTGAAATGCTGGCTCGTAGATCACCTTGTAATGGCGACGGCGACCATGGCAACTGCATTCGGTGCCGCTGCTCTTCTTTACTATTCATTGAGTCGGAGACTACGGGCTGAACGGTCTCAAGATGGTGGTGAATGTGAAAATGGCGGTGATGGGTCGGAATCTACTCTCCTTGAAAGGAATCGGTTGTCTCGGAGGCCGGCACGAGCCCCTGCAACGTGGTCGGAGACTCTATCAACCTTATCAGAGGCACTTAGGTTCACTTACTCTGAACTTTGGGTAAATGGCCCATAGCTGATCTGGCTTTTGGCATCAGCTTTCTCTTAAAGAGGCAGGTAAGCGCTAATACATTCAAAGAAAGTGCGTTGACTTTCTTCTATGGAATTTATGAACTGCTTTGTGGCTAGATGGAATTTAATCTGAGACAGATTATGCTATTTCAGTATTTTTCTTTACAGTCGTTGCCCTTATTTTATTTTATCTATTGAAGAAATTGCATGTGAAACCGTATGGGCAAATTTGATGAGTGTACTCTGCTGAGTTTGCTTAAAGATGAGTTCAATGAAAGTTCCTGTCTTGCATGTAAAACATGTAAAACTGTGACAACTTTGAATAAATATACAGGACATAGTTTGATATCAAATTTTTTTCTGAAGCAAAAAGAAGTAAACCACTGAAGTACATTTTTTGGGGGTGAAAGGGACTGAATCACATTATCATTTTTCTGATCCACCCTTATAAAGTTCTATCTTTTATGTTCAATGAGAGGAGTGGATATCAGTAGGGAGAAAAGGAAATCAGGGTGCTATTATTTTCCAAATATGTCAATTCAGAAGCGGGCTTGCTATACCATCCTTTTGTTGAGTTTATGCCTGCAAGCAGCACTTCTTCTTAAAATGAATCACTGCAATTCATGGTTAGCAAGACCCTTAGAATGCGGTTGGTATGCTAGATAGGATAAGAGAGAGGATGGGATAAGATAAAATATACTATCTCATATTTGGTATAGGACAAGATAACAAATAGGATAGGACAAAAGGGCAAAAGAAAGAAAATAAAATTACAATTATCCATTACTTTTTCATCTAGCTAGATATATGCTGGCTTTGCTAGACAGGATTCAAATAAAAACATGTGTTTTTCTGGGACAAATTATCCCCTTTCCAACCGGATCAATAATACCACAGAATAGAATTTTGTTTTATCCTTGTGAATAATAAATATGGGAAAGGACTAAAAAAATTCGATCCCTCTTCTAATCCGATATACCAAATCCGCACTTAAGCGGCATATCATTAATCAGGCATGACATAACCTGATTGTCTGCATTTATAATAATGCACATAATGTTTCTTCTTATTCTACGCGCGTGTGTGTGTGCGTGCGCGCGCATAATACATGCCAAATTTTTTATGTCCACCAGGCGGTATAATTCTTATTCTTTCCATCAACTTTTCCTATTTCAAATCATCGTCTGAAACTAGCAAATGTGTCTTGCACCAGATGCTACTTGTGATATCTTTTGATTTAATACATTCTCCAAAGTTTTTATTTCTATTTGGCCAGAAGATATGCATTTTTTTTCATGTGCCACATGCATCACCCCTAATTACAGTAGAAATATGATTTGCTTCAGATTGTACTTTGTAGCACCTGCCATATATTTATGAAAAGTAGTAACATTGTGAATTCTTTATTGTGGTTAAAGTTTGATAAGGACATTTTACAAATTTGAGGTTGGAGACTGCAAGAGTTTATGAGCATGAGAAGTGCCCTATCTGGGTGGTGCATTTTCTTCTGACCATTAGTATTTGCAAATCCTTTCAACGTTTGGCTTTTGGTTTCATGAAGCTTAAGAGGATGATTAAAGGAAGAGCAAAGTAGGTCAATGATAGGTTATATGTAGTGCTATGTCTACGTTAAAGTATTCAGGTACACATATGTGGCATGTATTAACATGCTTATCCTCATGCTTAAACAGAAAACTGAATTTATAGTTTTGGAGTGTCTGTCATGTTCTTTTTGCAAGCAATCTAATATTCTTCACTGTCTATAAAACAATTTGCAGTTTGTGATGTACTTGATAACCTGTACATATGAATAAATTTTTGCATGTCTCAACTAAGTTTTTTTTTTTTTAAAAAAAAAATCTTGCAGGGAAACTTACATGTAGCTAGCATATATGCTGGAGAGGAGAGTATACAGCTTCATGAAGCACCAATTATTGCTGAACTAAAATATCTTTTGAATTTGTTGTCTCTTTGTTGGCATTTTTCAAAAAAGCCATTTCCATTATTTTTGGATGCAACTGGTTACTCTCAAGAAGATGTGCTATTTCAGGAACCTAAAGCAGGAGTGAGTAATGACATTCTGTTACTTTTGGTGTTCGAAAAGTCATTTTCGTTCGTGAAATTCACAAATTATCATTTTTTTAATATGCCAAATAAGTATATGTGTGTGTGTATTTTAAGAAGTAACTACTTAGTTTTAAATTTTTGCAGATATTGAAGCCGGCATTCACAATTTTGGCTGACAAAAATACAAAATGTATTCTGCTATTGATTAGGGGAACCCATAGCATCAGAGATACTTTGACAGCTGTGACTGGTGCAGTTGTACCATTCCATCATACTGTTGTACATGAAGGTGGTGTCAGTGATGTAGTTTTAGGCTATGCACATTGTGGAATGGTTGCAGCTGCCCGGTGGATAGCAAAACTTGCAACTCCTTGTCTTGTGCAAGCATTACATGGATATCCTGATTACAAACTAAAGGTGAGTTATAATCAAGAGTTTCTGTTGTCGCTGCATTGCCCTTTGTTTCTTTCACTTTCCTCTGTATCTTGACTTCATTGAGGAAATCTTTAATTTAATTTGATGTTAAAAATCTGAACTAGCCGTTCAGATTCTGGCACAAAAAATTGTTAAGCATATTTGCCATTTTTTAAGTACTATATTATTCTTTTTTCCATTATCTGTGGTAATTCTTACCTACCTTACTATTATTATGAGTTAGCAAATGTTTTTGAATTATACCAGAACCTTGAACTAAGCTTGTTCTATAAAATTTTGATCAACTACTATCACTGGTTACATTTCTGTACCATATCTTGAAAACTCTTTCACTGATTGTTTTTTATGAAAATCTGCTTAGATTGTTGGGCACTCACTTGGTGGAGGCACGGCAGCCATTTTAACGTATGTTTTGCGGGAGCAGCAGGAGTTTGCCACTGCTACTTGTGTTACTTTTGCTCCAGGTTTGTGATGAGACTTTTGCAGCATTTGTTCAATTTACCTTTCCCAAATCGTTTATTCTATTACTTAAAAGCTTTATATCAGCTTCCTGGGGGTTAACATTATGATCCATTTAGTATTTTATTAAGTCACAGGAATGACAGTAATGAGTCTGACTATAATTTGAATACCACCAATTTGCAAAGGGGTTATTCTAAGTAAAATCCTTATATAGATTATGGTGCTTTCCTTTTCTTTTATTTTTGTTATTGGCTTCTCAGTTATCTTCCTTATAGTTGCTTCGAACTTGAACTTAACCATGAGGGCCTTGTTCCATCTTTTTAGCTTATTATTTGTCTGAAAGAGTTATAATTTAATAGACACAAGTAGTTGAAGAAGAAGAAAGAAATTATGGCTACCCTGGCATATATTCAGTTCCTTTGTTTTCACTATAAACATGGCAACAACTCCTTGGATGCATCCTATCTTTTTTATTACTTCATATTCATTTTTTGGTGGACAGTAATTGTAGTGACTGCATGAGGAATCACAATTTAAATAAAACAATCACTAGAAGGAACTTATTTTTGTTTCTGGAATTTATATGTTACCCTTAAAAAAGGTGTTTCAGTGACAATAACCATAAAGCTAGCTCTTTACTTTTAATGCTCTCTAACAACGCCTATTGAATGATGAATTTGGTAATATGTGATAATTAGGTGGGCTTTATATGCAAAGATGCATGCATATAAGCATTGATATGGGTACATCATATTGGCTGGACTCTGTTGAGCATTTCATATGGTCAAACCATGATTTATCCATGCAGACAGTTTTCTTATTATCGTAGAGATGCTATGCCTGATAAAAGTTTTGTATATGGTTATCTTGAAAGGTTTTATGGTTTGAGAGTGTGGGCATTTGAAACCTTGTTAAAGTCATGGGTTTGTTACATAGACACTTCAGTTTTAGGATCTATGGAATTACAACAATGGATGCCTGAGCATTTCATCATTGCTATAGGAGCCAGAAATTGGACCATCTTAATTATCTCAACCAAATATGTCAATAGTTGTCTCCTGTAAGGAGTTTTTTATGCATCTGATAATATTTAATTTTGCAATTGTTTTCTAGCACTAAAAATATTTAAGCATATGAGTGTCGCACCTTTCTCTTTTTTTTTTAAATTGTAATATTGTGTGAAGGCAAGCTTTCTTCACCATCAAGTAGTCAACTAACTGGTAGTCATATTGGTTTAGTATATTTACTAAGGGTTTAATATATCCATATGTTAAGATGGATATGTAGTAAAATTTTAAAAGATAGAATTAGAAATAAACATATAAGAGATGATAGGAGTAGCCCCAATTGAAGATAAAATGAGAGAAAATCGATTACGGTGGTTTGGACATATACAACATATACCTTTAGATGCTCCAATTAGAAAGAGTGATCTTTTAACAATTCATGGCAAGGATAGAGGTAGAGGTTGACCTAAACTAACATGAACAAAAATAATTAAACAAGATACTATTTGTAATTTGAATGTTGACTTAGTCATAAATAGAGCAGACTAGAGGAAGCAGATTCATGTAGCCAACTCCATATTAGTTGGGAAAAGGCTTAGATGAGTTGAGTTAAGTATATTTACCAAGGGTTTAATATAATCATATTGGATGGAATTGTCACCTTGTTAGATCTATGTGTCAGACACTTTGGAACACCTGAATTCTTGGTGCTAGTACCAAATATCTGGGTAAGGCTGACTTTGGTCAATTAAATTGGCTAACGGAGCCATGGTTTATGTCATGTGTAAAATAAGAGAGGCCATGCTTGGTGCTTCTGGTTACAAGCGGACGGTGGATGAAACCTTTGCCAATGAGAATTGGTGCTACAAAACAATAGATGGGAAATATCTAAGCTTTGTTTTATTGTCTTTTATCTGTAGGCAGGAGGCGAGAGATTCCCTTGTATAGGTTGTGCCTTTGGTTTTAGCTAAGAAGCACGCCAAGGTTAAAAGAAGAAAACTTTCATTTTAATATCTTAACGTTTAATATAACAAGGTTGTAACCTTTACATTTAAATTGAAGAAGATATACGACCAAAGAGAAGCCTAAGAAGAGAATAGTTGCTTCTTAACAAGTAGAATAGCTAGCTTGAAGCATATCTCATAAGAAAAGGAGAAAATTGCGCTACATGTGGTTTTTAAGAACATTTTAATTTTCATTGTGTTTTCTAAGCTCTAAAAAATGTATTAAGAACAAAAATTATTTTCTATTTTTTATTTTCATTATAAACAATACTTTCCAAAAGGGTAGCAAAAAAAAATACCTTCACTTTCATGTTTTCAAGTTCTCTGGCTTTTATTTTTTATTTTCTTCTTTATTTTGTGAAAAATATTGGAAACATCTTTAAATTGTTAGAGTTGTGTTTTCCTAAAAAAACACTTTCATTTTCAATCACCAAACATGTTTTCACAAGTGTTTTTTGTTTTCTTTTAGAAAGAAAATGAAAAACAAGGTTGTTCTCAAAAAACCAAATGCGCACTTCTTTTGTCCCCTCCTCAGTACTATTAAAGGTGCAAGGTGCAATACGCTAAGTGCTGGACATTGCTTATATCCTAGGCGAGGTACCTTCCTCTATGTACATATTCGGCGAAAAGGCACATGCCTTTAATCTAATTTGAGGCGCAAGAAAAGTATACTTTTCTTAATAAGATATATTAGTAATAATTTTTTAAATTTATATTTACTAAACTTTGTTGATTTTATGATTTACCATCTCATACACAATTATTTTCTTATCCTAAAAAAGAAATGAAACACCAAAAATTATGCTATCATTTGAGAAAAATGAGGAATGACATCAAGGCATCGTAGATTTAAATGAAAAGTATACTTTTCATTTAATTAATAGGCTAAATATATTATTATTATAATTTTTTGAGCTTTTTTTATCATAAATCTTGGTTATGTAAATTATTTTATCATTTATTTCGAAAACGTACATCTTACTTTGCTCAAGCATGTGTCCACACTTTGTACTTATGCTTCAAGAGACCTTTGCGCTTAAATGCACCTAACGTTTTTAACAACATTGCCCTTCCCCTTACCCTTCTCTTTTTTGTCCCATATTTTGTATGTGTCATTCTTGTATATGTGCTCTGTTCACACTTTTGCATCAAATATAAGTCAAACACTGTTGCATTGATGTCACATGTCTTTCCACCTCATGGAGGTTTGCCAGTTATCACATGATTATAGGATCCACAATCTTAGGTGACTCTGGTGATTCTCTCATTAGCTTTTAGGGGAGATAATTCCATATCATCCTCCAAAGTAGACAATGCCTTTCCTTCACTCACCTTAGCTCTCTTTATAATTACTAAACTACAAAGGTCTAGACGCATGAAGTCATACAAGAATCAACATATTAAGTTGAATAAAAGGAAGTATCTTTGAAGTTGTCTTTTTTAAAAAAATTGTTTTAACTAGACTATATAGATGTAATTTTGCATTCCCCCTCCCCCTCTAAGAAGTCCTATCAAGTTAAGGAGGTCAGTGACAATTACCTCCGTGGATCCTATTGGTTAAGTGTTGTTCCCATAAAGTTGACTTACTGATTTGGCCTTGACAAATTTAATCACAGGACCAAACTTGTATTGACATTATCAACTTTCTGATCCCTCTTGTCACCAGCACTGATAATATTCCTTAAGGTTGCAATTAGAATATAAACTTGGTGATGCCATTTCCTTTATTGGGTATTATTTTCCGAATCTATTCTCAATTACTATGACACAATTGTTACAGAATGCTTCCTTGATTCCTTTGTGCTGATTTTCATATATGGTGGTTTCGATCCTCCTCTTTGAGGCTCAGAATCACACTTAAGTGGTGGTTAATGTCAGCACCAGTACCAATGCATTTGTAAGATAGGTAAGATAGATTATACATGAAACTAAAGGAGCCAAATGCCAGTTTTCCTTAAAAAGAAAGTGTTCTGCATTACAACTTTCATGGCTGATGATGTATATTCTCAGTTGCACTAGTTCTTTACTATTCATAGAACTTTCAACTCACACTAGGTGCTTTTAAATCACGGGAACTGGCGGTCAGATATGCATATCTAAGTATTGTAATAGTTCAGTCTATCAGAATGTAAAATTTGTATCTGTAGCTGATTGTTCTACTATTCAACACATGGGTGACCTTTTCTTGAACATTATTGACATATTTACCTAGGTATCGCCTTTTGTGATTTATCATTTGGTGTAGTTTGAGCTATTCAAGATGTGATTTTTGGCCTTTTTACAGGCAAGTTGACTGCTGTCTCCCAATGGCCTACTAAAGCAAAGAAATCACAAGCATTTTTTGGTGAAGTGTATGCACTGCATCATGCTAATCCGAGACCAGTAGCATGACTTGGCAGATCTGTTTTTTACTATCATCATCTGTTTTTTACTATCATCTTAAACATAGTGACAATATTGTCCAAGTCTGAAAATTTATTGAATGAATATTGATTTCCCCTTTGCTGAATTATTCTTCTTTGTAAAACAAATTGAACCAGAACCAGTTGATGATTCACAAATATGCATGAATCTTGTGATATATTCTTGAGTTATTCAAGACTAATTTGGGAAATCTTTTCTTCTCAAACTAATCATATCATATACTGTCACTGTTGGTATTGTTTTGTTGTTATTTTATTCCCTATTTTTTGGTTAGCTGAATTCTTCCCTAACTTCTGACAAATTTGCTGTTTTTTTTTTTTTTTTAACTCCAAGTCTTTACATCAACCCAAATGTTTGTGAATTCTGAGCTTGTCAGTATGATCTTAACAAGTAGTTACTTTTATTGCACATGCAGCTGCTTGTATGACATGGGAGTTGGCAGAGTCAGGCACAGACTTTGTTACTTCAGTTATCAATGGTGCTGATTTGGTGCCTACCTTTTCAGCTGCTTCAGTTGACGATCTGCGAATTGAGGTGAAATAGTGTTTGTCATGATAATGTCTTTATCAACTAGTAGTTCATCTCCTTCAACAGTCATGCACAATGAGTCTTGTAACAACCCTGAAACTTAAAAGGGCTAGCCACAAGGTAACATTTGGGTTCCTTGGCATTGTATAAGTACTCATGTTTTACCCAGTGCATAGCCATTGTGGGACTAAATACATGCTGGCACGGACTTTCACATACACCTCTTGTTTAAGCTCTGGTGTTTTTATAGGCCGAGGGGTGGGTCTACTCTGACATCATTTGCAATAACCCACTCTTCCAAAAAAGCTAGCTGGAAGGTAGTATTTGGGTTCTTAAGTTCTGTATGAGTTTCCAAAATCTACACAATACATTGCCTATAATGGACTAAACACATGCTAGCACAGTCTCTCACAAGTCTCTTTGTAGGTGTTGGCATTTGTGAAATGATAAGGTCCTAAATCTGTCTTTCATAATGTGTCAGGCAATCCATTAGTTTGACACTCATCCTTGCCATGGTTTCTAGTTTCAGCTGTGCCATCCAAGTGGCCAATTGTTCCAGTCCTATCAGCACCTGGCAGAGCATCTATAAATCTTTTTTTTAATATTTCTTAATGGTGAAGTGCTTTTTTCATTTTTATTTTCTGTTTGGCACGAAAATGTCACTAGCACTGGCATGGCACAGGCTATGCACTGGTCAACGCACCTGTGCCATGGGCACTTAAATGTTGGTCCTTGCTCTTGCATACTTGTCCTCATCCATACCCCTTTGCTCAATTGTGCCATTATACTAGTTTTCTTTTTCTGTTATCCTATGTTCTATAATTTTTGATAAAAATCATGTTCATGCTTTTTTTGTTTTGTTTTCATAAGCAGTATCTGGCAGACCGAATCCAGATGTGCATAACTTTGGTTATTCATTTTGATTTGACCAAAAATTTTCTGAAAGGCTCTCTGTGGATTTGAAAATCAAAGTGATAAGTTTTTGTTTTGATGTGGTTAACCATACCCATTTAAACAAGAAAACTTGTTAAATGAAACATGGTAAGGCCATCTATCAGACCAATTATCAGAATATGTGGCTACACTGACATTTGGGGCTCTAGAACCTAAAAATGAGGGGGTAATAAAATGCGATAATCTGAGTGGAGATTTTGATATCTTTTCCATTCGTGCTTTCAATCCAGTCTCTATGTCATATCAACTATGTTCTGAAAATCAGTGGATGTTATCTTGTAATTCTTTTAATAATGTTGTTTATTCAAGATACTTACATTGGACAGGTCACAGCATCAGCTTGGCTGAATGACGTTCGAAATCAAATACAGCAGACAAGGATACTAAGTACAGTTTACCGTTCTGCTACTGCCCTGGGGTCTAGACTACAATCAATTGCTAGCGCTAGAGCAAGAGTAGCCAGGCCTGGTGCAATCCTGCGCCCTGTTTCTAATGGAACGCAGGTTTTCTTTATTGATTTCTTAATCTATTATTGCCTTGTTCTTTTTTCTGAGACTGGTGGACCATCTGTCTTTTGCTTTGTTTCCAAGTAATATGCTGATTTTTACATTTTTGATATGCATGCCTGCAATGAAGAATGGAATTGTTGGTTAGAGAATTTTCAGTAGTAGTGGATCCTCATTTGGATTGCCTTCTGTTTGATTATAATGCGGACGATCCTGGTTGGCATTGCATGATCAAATAAAAGAGACAAACTTAGCTTATGAGAAAATTTACACCCATGTTTAAAAATGATACCATTTTGGTCTTGTTGGCTTCTTACTGGTAGTTTCCCCCTTCATGAATCATGATCCAACTTTTTTGCATATTATGCAGGTCATGATGAAGAGTGCTCGGAATGTGGCTCAAGCTGCATGGACCCGGCAACCTCTCCACCTATCATCATGGTCATGTATTGGGCCACGTCACTGCAACAAATCATCTGTCTCTGGCATAAGATTAGAAGAAAGTGGCAGAGAATCTTCCACTTCAACAGAAACATCAGAGCCTTTGGTGACTTCAACTGAGACCACCATGGAAACCACAGAGATCATCACATCCAGGGGTGTAGGATGGACTACAGAAATCGAGTGCTCTCAGACCTGTGAAACATCCCATGCTGCTGATGTCAGAGATGATGGTGATGTCAGTGATGGTGAAGATCTCATGGGTCATGGTAGAAACGAGGACAGCATGACTGAAGTGGAGTTGTGGCAGCAACTTGAGAATGAGTTGTACAGGCCAAGGGTGAATGGTGAAGCTGACATGGAAAAAGAAATAGAGGAGGAGAATGCTGCTGCTGCTGACGTAGTTGAGAGCACATCAATGGGTGTGCTTACCAAGACGAAGGAGATGCGTAGATTCTACCCACCGGGAAAAATCATGCACATTGTGACCATGAGCAAACCTCCTGAGGAGAGTATAGAGCAAGATGTAAATGCCAACCATGATCATGAAAGCCAACAGCCAGAGCCTAAGATTGGGATTTTCTTGACACCGAGGACATTGTATGCTAAATTGAGGCTCTCACGGACAATGATCAATGACCATTACATGCCAAATTATAGAAGAAACATGGAGCTATTGATCAGCGAACTTGAGAAAGAAATCTCTATGGACGAATGCCCACGTGATGAAGCCGCGTTATGATAAAGGAATCAAGTGCCTTGAGCTGGCTCTTTGCGGATGCTACTTGTTGCAGGTAGTGAATAGCATATGGTATGGGCTGCAGGTATCTGAACTTGTACAGTATTGATGTTATTTTTGCCAAATGTTGATTTTGATTTGTAACCTTTTCTCTTCTTGCTTCCATTTGCTGTAATCTGGATCCAGTTATACAGAAAATAGATAGCTGAGAATAAAGAAGGAAATGAAATACCCATTTTGATGCATGGCAAGAACTGGTTGCTAGATTTTTCTTTTTCTCTATGAGCACAGACAACTGCTGTGTGTGTGTGTGGAATATGGAACTATTCATCGTAGAACATGAGCAAGAAATCTCTATGAATGGATCCTTGTGTAATGAAGCTGCTGTATGGAAATGAATTCAGTTAATTGTCTTCAGCTAGCTCTTGGCAAATACTACAAGTTGCTGTGGAGGATAGAATATTATGGGCTGCAGGAATCTGAAAACATATGCGGATGGCCGTCGTGTGATAAAGCTGCTTTATAGTAAATGATTTCTGTTGAATGCCCTGAGCTGGCTCTTGGCAATTACTATTGCTAGGATGAATAGTTTAGGTAAAATAAAGCATTTTTTTATTACATAATTTTTAGTTTTTAAGCATTTAGTTTTCATCTTTTAAGTATTTTAGGAGTAGTAGGTTTTACTCAGCATTAACTATCATCAGTGCAATTTGAAATTAATTGATGAGTTTAAGCAGAAATCAAGATTAATTTTAGATATCCACATTAAGAATTGATAGTGATCGCTAGATAATTATCAAATCTACTCTGCATACTGTGCATTTAGATATGCATGAAGTTATAATATAATCATTGACCCCAATTTATTAATTTGCCAGCGTGAAATAGCTTATTCAATCAGTTTTCAAATGAATCATAAGTGCCAACGAGTACAGATGGAAAAGTGGGAGCCTTTATTCTCGCAAATAAAGTTTCTTCAGAGTACTACAATGTGCTTGGAATGAAGGATTTTTGAATAATCTCAAAACAAATATATTAGCTCATGTTTGTCTTGTGACTCCAGTCCATTTCCATCATCTACCATTATAATTGAAGGAATAGCTATTTTCATCCATTTAAATTTTGTATTAGAAAAAATAAGACAATTGTTTGTTACGATAAAAACAACAATTTGTTGATGCAGAGCAAACATTATGGATGATGGTTGTTTTATTGCTTTGGCTATGATTAACATAATAAACTATCCATCTAAGACTGGCATAAAACTATGGAAGTTGAGAATATCATCACTACCACCAGACGGGTAGTAATAATGTCCAGAGGGATTGTAGTTTTGATTATATAGGTTTGTTGTACAAAATAACAATCATTATTTGAGGATGTAGTTAGTTCTTTAGGTAGTGTTTGAAATAGGGGATAAGAGGGGATATCCTCTCTTATTCCCAAAAGCCATAACTATAAGGTAGTGTTTGAAATAGGGGATAAGAGGGGATATCCAGAGGATATCCCCTCTTATTCCCAAAAGCCATAACTATAAGGGATAGCAGGGAATAAAGTTAACCAAAGGGATAATCCATGGTTAACCATGGTTAACCATGGGATATCCCCTCAATTTATTCCCTAGAGAATGTAGGAATAGCTGGTTATCCCTCCAAATAAGAGTAAAAAAAGGTTATCCCATGGATTTACCTTTTTGCATTTGATATGATCAATGGGATAGCCAAGGGATATCCCTAGGGATAGCCAGGGGATAAATTCTATCCCGTACACTTATCCATGGATAACATTTTTTCTATCAAACACTACCTAAGGTAGTGTTTGATAGCCCAAAAGCTATCCCTGGATAAATGTACGGGATAGCATTTATCCAGGGGATAGCTGAGGGAATAAGCATTTTTTTTAAATTACAAGTTTGCCATCAAGGGATAACATTAGTTGTTCTTGGGTTCCCTAGGGAATAAGTTCAAGGGATAACCCATGGTTAACCATGGTTAACCATGGGTTATCCCCTCTAGTTAAATTTTTTCAGACCTATCCCTTCTAGCTATAGCATTTGGGAATAAGAAGGGATATCCAGGGGATATCCTTCCTTATCCCCCATATCAAACACTACCTAAGGGATAGTAAAGAATAAAGTTAACCAAAGGGATAATCAATGGTTAACCATGGTTAACCATGTGATATCCCCTCAATTTATTCTCTAGAGAATGCAGGAATAGCTGGTTATCCCTCCAAATAAGAGTAAAAAAAGGTTATCCTATGGATTTACCTTTTTGCATTTGATATGATCAATGGATAGCCAAGTGATATCCCTAGGGATAGCCAGGGGACAAACTCTATACCGTACATTTATCCATGGATAATATTTTTTCTATCAAACACTACCTTATATAACTTCTAAAAAAAAAAAAAACAAATAAAAAAAATCCACAAAAACACATCAAATTTTACAAAATTATTTTTATGCCGATTATCCACAAGCCAATTGGCTCTCAAATTTTTACAAAAAATTTAATCTTGGGAGCCATTCTCTAACATAGCCTCTTTGTAAATTTCCTATTATATAAAAATAAATTTTAGAAGATGCACAGCCTTACACAAAAAAAAGTAAACAAGTATAATTTTATTAAAACTATGAAAGAGAATAGAGTATTTTTTATATACTTTTTATGCTTGATAAGTACAACATATTTAAGCAGCGGTAGAGTTTGCTAAAATATACTTTTGATATTGAAACAGTAATTCAAAATTTAATTTGATTCTTAAACTTTTAGTTATTATATTTCAACTAATTATATTTTTAAAATATTACATTACTAACATTTTGCTACATAGAATTAACTAAAATTGATGGCATGGTTAAATTGTTATTTTAATATAACTACATGAACTATTTGGTAGGATAATATATTAATTATTTTATTAATTATAATCATAATTGGTTCTATCTAATGAACGCAAGGATTATAGTTTTTTTAAAATACAAGGAACTAAACAATAGCATCCACAAAGTTGAGGATCAGAACGAACTTTGGTTGAAAGTTTGAGGATCAAAGTATATTTTTGCCTTTTAACCATGAACGTCCAAGTTCTTTGAGTCCTCTCACCGACGACCAAAGTCTATAGATTATGAGGAACAGAGACCCCCATCCCTATGATATTGTCGACGCCTCTCGTGTCCTCGTTCGGGCAAAGACCCCGATCCATGGTCGGCTAATCCTAGTAGTAGTCGCCAAATCCTCGGCTTTCTTCTTCTCTGTCGCATTCTCCGTGAACAACTAGTAAGTAATAGCGCTGGTTTAGATCCAGTTCTCATCCGGTTCTCACTCCTTCCGACTCTCTCTTACGTGCCTCTCGCTCTCTTCTACGATCCCATGGCGCGCTTCGATCCCGCCGTCTCCCCTTCTTCTCCACTCCGTCTCGTTATCTTTGGCCTCTTACTCGTTCTCTTCGTTTACTTCGGCGATGCCTCGGTTCATGACTACACGGGGGAGAGGTTCGCGGCCAAAGGTAACGCCTTTGTCCTCCACGGCGGCAGCGAGGGCCTCTACGCCTCCCTCCCCAGCCCCAACGCCACCGCGGCCGGAAATGGCGACTCCTTCATCCGGTAACACTCGTTCCAGTAACCATCCGTCTTGCATTGCGATCTCTTTACCAGATCCGGGAATTTTGTTGGGCGGTCCTTGGAAATCTAGGGTTTGTGGAGGATTAGGGCTTTCAGTTGTGGAATTGGAGAGGGAATTGGAGCTGTCCGTGTTGAGATCTAGTGCGAGGTGGTGATTGGATCTCAGAGCTGGGTCGTAGATTTAGATGCAGGCGCGGTATGGGGATCTCTTTGGTGCTTGTGTTTACTTGTCTACTTCGTTTCTAGGTAAAAGATCGTGAGTTTATTATGATATGGACAAATTGAAACCATCCCTTAAAACACCAGTTTTCTGCTTTTGATTCTAAATAACTAATATCCGCATGAATTTAATGATCTTGTTGTTGGTGAAGTGATCAAATCTGCCAGTGGGTTCTCTGGGCCCCGGTTTGGTGAAACGTGATGTTTTTCCGAGGGCTTGAGGGCTTAATTAAAGTTGAAATTTGACATAAATTTAGGGTAAGCAAAGGGATCTAGTTAACGTATAAGAACGAAGATCTAGTTAAATGTATACAGAACGAAAGGGGCACTGGAAGTTTGGGCACGTCTAAAAGCTTCTGATTATATAGGGCATACGGAAGATGTTACATAGAAATAGATATTGCCTGGTTCAGCCAAACTTATCAAGGACTAGGACTTTTCAGCTGAAGCAGGCCAAATTTCCATCAGATTCTAGGACCATTTGAATCAGGTTTAGTTGAAACCTATGAGACCCAAGTGAGAACTTTTAAGGTTTGTATTTGTAAACCCAAATGAAGAAATTGATTACTGTAATCGCTGCAAGTGCTAATTGTTCAAACACTGAAAGCTTTTAGAAAATCAAGAACTTAGATGTAGTGTTTTTAGCTTGTGCAGTATCTAATTTCATCAGTTCCCTCTTAACCGTATATATATATACATACATATATATTTGATACTTTTGCCCCTCATAATGTCAGGTTTGAAAAGATCACTTTCAGAAGGACAGAGAAAGCTGTTACAGCAAGTAAAGACACTGATTCGGTGAAGGTGCAAGCCATAGTTTTTGAGATAGATGATCGAGAGTCAATTGGTGGGTCGGCCTATGGTGGTCAGAGAGCTATTTGCTGCACCTCTGATCTGGCAAAATTAGGCGTGTGCACTCAAGGTGTGGTCATTTACCGCCCTTCCACCCAGAATCCTGAGTGGCCGCACGTGTTTGTTGCTTCCTTCAATGGAAATGATTCTGTTGCGACATTGCAATCCGAAATTATAACCATCACCAGAACTGGGATGTATAACCTGTATTTCATATACTGTGATCCTGCACTTGATGGACTGGTCATTGAAGGAAAGACGGTGTGGAAAAATCCAACGGGATACCTTCCAGGAAGGATGGCCCCTCTCATGAATTTTAATGGATTCATGTCTCTTGCTTTTGTGGCTCTTGGAATCTTTTGGTTCTCTCAGTATGCAAGGTTTTGGAGAGAGATCCTTCCACTTCAGAACTGCATAACACTTGTCATTGCATTGGGCATGTTTGAAATGACATTATGGTATTTCGAGTATGCAGAGTTCAATGAGACTGGAGTCCGGCCAAAGGGGATCACATTTTGGGCTGTGACATTTGGTGCAGTTAAAAGAACGGTCTCACGTGTCATGATCCTTTTTGTTTCTATGGGGTTTGGTGTTGTAAGGCCTACTTTGGGTGGTCTCACTTTTAAGGTTCTTATGCTTGGAGCAACTTTTTTTCTAGCTTCTGAAGTTCTTGAATTGGTGGAGAATGTTGGGGCTGTAAGTGATCTTTCTGGAAAAGCTAGATTGTTCTTGGTTCTTCCGGTGGCAGTTTTGGATGCTTTTTTCATTCTTTGGATATTCACTTCTCTCTCCAAAACACTGGACAAACTCCAGGTATATACCCACTTGATATTGCCTCAATGGTTGTTTATTCTTTGAAACAAGCCTTTATTTCTTATTTTGTTGCTTTGCTGTAGCCAAGATACATTTGTTTCCGCTCTGCACCATATTTTTTTTCAAGCTAATACCCATTTTTTTTTATATTGAACTTAATTCTCAAAATCATGAATCATAATGGTTTGACCACTGCAGCTATGTCTTTGATGGGTGACAGGCAAGACGATTGATGGCTAAGCTAGACATCTACAGGAAATTCACAAATGCATTGGCTGTTGCTGTTATTGTATCTGTTGGTTGGATTGGTTATGAGGTAATACTCATTAACAATTTGTTGTAATAATAGTAGGACAGAATACCATTGAAATTGATGCAGTATTTAATATTGAATACCAAGTGGCATACTTTATAAACTTATACATCCGAGACCCTGCAAGCTAAGATGGTGCTAAATCACTTATATTTTGAAATTGGAAGCTTTCTTATACCATTTTTTGGGGTTAAATTCAGGATATCCATAGAGTACAGTTCTTTGGTATCTTCTACATCATGTGGTTGGTTATCTGGAAGCATCCCCTATTTTTTTCTCAAAATTAAAAGCTTACTATGTTATTTTCCTAACTTTATAAATGCTCACCCTTGTGAGTTTCTGTCCTGTGTTGCATTTTCGGCCATGATGAGGTAGTTATCTTCCTGCAGCTTTACTTCAAATCGACTGATGTGTACAATGAGCGTTGGCAAAGTGCTTGGATCATTCCTGCCTTTTGGCAGGTTCTCTCCTTCTCCCTTCTCTGTGTGATCTGTGCTCTCTGGGCACCCTCTCAGAACTCAATGAGGTAAAGTCCTGGTACTAGTTTCTATAATTTAGTTTTCCTCGAAACCAAAGTTTTTTTTTTTTTCCTACCATGTTTTTGATGCATTTCACCAAATTAGCTAAGCATCTATGTGCTTCTTTCAAAAAAATAATGAAGAATATATAGAACTAGCCTTCTTTTAGTTCTGATAATGATTCTTGTTATTAGTTTTCTGGTATGAAATGAAGAATTGGTGTTGTATTTATATTTTTCTGATGATGATGGTAGCATGATTTGATCTCTCCCCTAGATCACTGTTTCATTAAAATATGATATTTAATTAGAAAACATCTTAAGCCTGCTTTTCTTTGCATATGGTCTGGAAATGAAGAGTGCCTCAAATGCTTTTAGGTAATTTACTACTATATAATGCTGCAAATATAGAATATAGTTGAAATCTCATTGCTAAGTAATACGGCTATCTACAGTTCTATTAAATTGGCTGGATCTTTCTCTGAACGGCATCTTATTACTAGTAGGATAGACCTTGCTTATCAAATCTTAAATAAGCATGTTGGGTGGTTTAGCTAAGCTGAATGTTTGTATCATATTTCTTATTTATTTTCTGATATGCAATATAATACCCCCCTAAATTTTAGTGAGCATCCGGAAAGTCAATCTCAGAAGTATGCATTGCAGATGTTGGTTGCACTAGCATAAGCAAGTCAAATTGTGCAATTAATGGCTGAAATCTCATGAAAGGTTTCTTTTCAACTAATTGCTGTGCAAATTTATGATTGTGCACTCTTGCACTCAGATATGCTTACTCAGATGATGCAAGCGAAGATTTTGGCCGTGAGGATACCCTTTCACTAATAAAGCCAGGGCCTATTCCTTCAAAGGATGGCCAGAGTTCTTCGGCTTTCCTAGATGCCAAAGCTGCAATGAACAACACTACCACCTCACACAATGGGACGTTGAAGAAGACAAACAAGAGTAAGATATCTGCTTTCTTGTGCTGGCCAGGGCATTCTATTACAGAAAATTGCATCAGCTGTACTAGTCTCACGATTCCCTTGAAATGGATGGTACGGGGCTTGGACCTTTCACAGAGATGATACATGTGCCATTTTCTCCTGCAGGGGAGAAGTTAGCATCTGAAAGTGTCTCATACTTTCGTTTATTTCATTCTTATTTTCTTTAGCCCTGTTTATTGTATTTCATTCCCATGCCATAAGACTGTCAAATTTAGAAATTAGTTAATACCAGATTTAAAAAAAGTGTGATAGTTTTGTTTGTAGTCTCAGTTGGGCAGTAACATGTGGTGGGATTTTTGTAGATGTTGAGATGGAATAAAAATAATATTGCGAGAGTTCAGGCATCCAGTGATGCTGTTTTCTCTGATTTATGAGTTTTTGAGTTGCAAGACTGCAACCTCTCATCAGGTGGTGCCAAGTTTAGTTTGGATGTGATGATTTTGTGGGCTTACAGTTTTGTGCTCTTTTGTTCAGCTAGAAATTACTACTGTAACATCGATGATTAGGAGGCAAAACTAAAAATCACCATCGGAAAAATGGGTTTTATCTAATATGTAATTCTGATCAGCCTGGATTGTCCAATAAATTTGAATAACTAAAATATTAGGATATGACCATAATGCTGTTGTTTTTTCACTTGTATCTCCTATGGCAGTGACGAAAAAGAACTGTTTTAAGCTTTTGTGGATTTAAATTTTGAAGAAAAAAAAAAAGAAATTCTGATAATGGATAAAAAAACTCTGGGTTCCAAAGGTTATATGCTTCAGGAGATTGCTTCATGGAGAATCCATGTTAAACTTAGCCATAAGAGATCACTACTGATTAGCTGGTTGGGTTGCTTTTAGATCACGATCCACACTTTCTTGGTGCATAATCCCACCCTAAAGATTTTAAATATATTATATATTTTATATGAACCTGGGTATGCTTTCACCATTTCTATCTATTTTGCATGATTGGGTTGCATTTTATCATTCCACAAGGAGCTAAAATCTTAGGATTTGCAAATATATTTAAAAAAGTGAAATTATCTTTTTTGTTAAGAAAAAGTATAATGCCATGCCCTTTTATGTCTAAAACAACAGCTACAAAGTCTTAATCCCCAATTAGATGAAATTGGCTGCATAAACATTGTTTCTAGTCTACGTAAGCCTTGAGCATTCCTTATTTCATGGGACCCATGTAATGTAGGAGAGAACACGAATTCTGAGGCATGTGATGCACGGTCCAAGTAATTGTTTGCATATGGTTCTTGTTCCTTTTTTTTTTAAATCCCTTTTTCTTTCCCTTTTTTATGTTTCATGTCCACCATTTGTAGAGTGGGAGAGAGTAAATTGTAAAATGTTGGTTTTCCAAAAGATCATCAATTCTCTGCTTGAATATATATCCACATATATTTCAGAAGATTCGACCTGTGTATTGAAATGTATGGATGATAGGTTAGCCTGCGAGTGGTTTGTAACCCGTAGATCAAGTTGAGCTGAAAGATATTGCTGCAAAGTTGTAGAAGAAACCAGGTTAACTCTGCATTAATGATGACTAAACTGGAAATAAACAACAAGAAACTGCTTTAAACCAAAACCAGTGCATTTGCTGAAAATTCTCAATCAAAGCTCCTCATTTAGCAGCCAGATATGATTTTCTGAAGCGTTCGAGCCACCTGGCCATTTAATACACTCCCATCTTTTGTCCTGGAAAAAGCCATTTCTTCTTGAAACAATTGATGTCACAGCTTACAGCTCATACAATCGTGCATCTGAACGACAAAAGTAAACTCGAGAATCCACTGACTCAAGGTAGAAGTTTTCTTCAGCTAGGAAGAGCGAGGTAGTCTAGTATCGGTCGGAATGGGGAGCAATAAGTAGCTAATTTTTGTGGTGTAAATAGAAGCTCCCTTGGTGACAGCATACTGCGGCCGATGGCCGACAACATTATCTCAAACTCTTTTTTTAATGAATAATTATTTTAAATATTAAAAATAATTTTAAATAATTTTATGATTCTTAATTTATATTCTATATTTATATTTATTTTTAATTATATTAAAATTATATTTTATATATTCTATTTTTATTTTAATTAATCTAAAATCTTTATATTTTAATATATTTCATCATAATTATTAATAGCATTATATTATGTATAAATAACATGCAAAATATCACCCCCCCGGAATGTATTAGGTAAGGAATTTTTTAATACTTAAATTCTGATTCTCAATGGCATCTGCGACGCTTCAACGTAGGCACTGCACGTCTCCGCTGCTCTCCTAGTCGCGCTATCCCCGTAGCCTCCCCCATCATTCCTTCCTCTCGACCTTTTCCTCCATGCCGTTAATGGCGCTTGCCGGACCACCCCTCCCGCTTTCCGCCGCCAGCCCCGCCTCCCGCCTCCCCGTCCGTTCCAACCTCCGGCGAGCCGCCTCTGGCGTCACTGCCACCACCTCCGCGTCCTCCACCACCGAAGATCATTCTAGGCCTCGCGAATTCCACTACAGCAGAGCCGATCCCTCGGTTCGATGGCCCAACCTCAACCTCGATGACTCCTTCCACCCCCAGTTCCCCTCCCCTTCTCCCCTGTCCCCACCCCCAATCCCCAAACCACGGATCCCCACCCACCCGAAAACCCTACATGAAGAATCCCCCGAAACCCTAGACAGCAAGCAGAGCCGGACCGGACCAAGAAGATGACGAAGCTTGCCCTCAAGCGCGCCCGCGACTGGCGGCAGCGCGTCCAGCTCCTCGCCGATCGGATCCTCGCTCTCCCTCCCTCCGCTCTCGTTGCAGACGTTCTCGATAACCGCGGCGTCCAGATGACCCCCACCGACCTCGCCTTGGTCGTCAAGTGGGTTGGTCGCCACAGCTGGGCCCGCGCCCTCGAGGTGTTCGAGTGGCTTACCCTTCGTCGACGCTACGCCCCCGGCCCCCGCATCCTTGCCATTATCATCTCCGTCCTTGGTCGCGCCCACCAGGACGCCCTCGCTGAGGAGGTTTTCCGCCGCTCGGACCCCGGCGATCCCTCCGTCCAGGTGTTCAACGCCATGATGGGGGTCTACGCCCGGACCGGGAGGTTCACCGAGGTTCAGGAGCTGCTGAATTCGATGCGCGACCTGGGCCTCGAGCCCGACCTCGTGAGCTTCAACACCCTCATCAATGCCAGGGCTAAGGCGGGATCTTTGTCCCCTGGCTCGGCCCTCGACCTCCTCCAGGAGGTCCGGCAGTCCGGGCTGAGGCCCGACACCATTACCTACAACACCCTCATCAGCGCCTGCTCCCATGGATCCTATTTGGAGGAGGCGATGAGGATTTTCGAGGACATGGAGGCCTCCCGTTGCCAACCGGACCTCTGGACCTACAATGCCATGGTATCAGTGTACGGCCGGCGTGGGATGACCGGAGATGCTGTGCGCCTATTCCGTGAATTGGGCAAGAAGGGCTTCGCGCCGGACGCTGTTACTTATAATTCTCTGTTGTATGCTTATGCCAAGGAGGGGAACGTGGAAATGGTTGAGAGGGTTTGCAAGGAGATGGTTGATGACGGGTTTAAGAAGGATGAGATAACCTATAACACCATCATCCATATGTATGGGAAACAGGGGAGGCTTGATTTGGCCCTCCATTTGTATGATGAAATGAAGACATCAGGGTGTGCTCCCGATGCTGTGACCTATACTGTGCTGATTGATTCCCTTGGAAAGGTTGATAGAATTACTGAAGCAGGGAAGGTGATGTCAGAGATGGTAGATTCTGGGGTAAGGCCTACTCTGAGGACTTTCAGTGCTCTTATTTGCGGCTATGCCAAGGCTGGGATGCAGGTCAAAGCAGAGCAGACATTTGATCATATGGTCAGGTCAGGCATCAAGCCAGATCGTCTAGCTTATTCAGTCATGTTGGATATTTTTTTGAGGTCTAATGAGATAAGGAAGGCAATGGTGTCATACCAGGCTATGATGCATGATGGGTTTTGGCCAGACAACAGCCTTTATGAGGTCTTGTTTAGGGTCCTTGTGAAAGCAAACAAGGATGAGGAAATTGAACAAGTTATTGAGGACATGGAGGAGGTTTGTAGGATGAGTCCACAAGTGATAGCGACACTTCTCATCAAGGGTGGATGCTTTGTACATGGAGCTGAGGTGTTAAAAAGGGCTATTGCCCAAGGCTATGAGCTTGATCATGATAACTTGTAGCCATATTGGATGCCTATGTAGCATCGGAGAGGCAAACAGAAGCACTTGCTTTGCTTGAGTTTGTGAGGGAACATGCACCCAACTCCAGTTGTTTGATAACTGAGGCTTCCATAATGATGTTGTGTAAAAATCACCAGATGGAAGCTGCTATAGAGGAATATAATAAGATGAGGATGTTGGGTTTTGGATCGCTGGTCAGGAATTCTAGCCTGCATGAATACCTGATTACATGCTGTGAAGAAGCTGGATTACTCAATGAAGCCTCTCAGTTTTTCTCTGATATGAGGTTTTATGGCCTTGAGCCTTCTCAAAAGATCTATGAGAGTATGGTTAGTGTATACTGTAAAATGGGATTCCCAGAGACAGCTCATCATTTGGTCAATGAGGCTGAAAAAGACGGTATTTCATTCAGTGATCTTTCAACTTCAATCAGTTTGATCGAGACATTTGGAAAGCTAAAGCTTTGGCAGAAGGCTGAGAGCTTTGTTGGGAAACTCAGACAACATTCTGCTGTTGATCGGAAAGTCTGGAACGCTCTCATATATGCATATGCTGAGAGTGGTTGCTATGAGCAAGCAAGAGCAGTCTTTAATATGATGATGAAAAATGGTCCTTCACCATCTGTAGACTCTATTAATGGTCTTATGCGAGCATTGATTGTTGATGGGAGGCTCCATGAGCTGTATGTTGTCATTCAGGAGTTGCAAGATATGGATTTTAAGATAAGCAAAAGTACTGTTCTTATAATGCTTGATGCCTTTGTGAGAGCTGGAAATATCTTTGAGGTAAAGAAGATATAATGGTATGAAGGCAGCTGGGTATTTGCCAACTATGCGTCTATACAAAAGTATGATTGGTTTGCTCTCCCGTGGAAAACGAGTCAGGGATGTTGAGATGATGGTTGCTGAGATGGAAGAGGCCAGATTCAAACCAGACCTTACCATCTTCAACTCGCTCCTTAAGATGTACACAGGAATTGAGGATTTTAAGAAGACATTAGAGATATATCATAGTATTCAAGAAGCCGGCTTCAAAGCAGATGAGGATACATACAATACCCTCATAGTGATGTATAGCAGAGATCGGAGGCCTGAAGAAGGCTTTACTTTTTTGAACGAGATGAGAAAGCAGGGTAGCGAGCCCAAGTTAGGTACTTACAAAAGCTTATTGGCTGCGTGTGGCAAAGAACAATTATGGGAACAAGCTGAAGAACTTTTTGATAGCTTGCGGTCAAAAGGATATAGGTTGGATCGTTCTTTCTATCATATAATGATGAAAATATATAGGAATTCTGGCAACCATTCTAAAGCTGAACACTTGCTATCTGTAATGAAAAAGGACAGTATTGAGCCAACGATTGCCACGATGCACATGCTAATGGTTTCTTATGGCACTGCTGGGCAGCCTCAGGAGGCAGAAAATGTGCTAAATAACTTGAAAAGTTCTGGCATGGATCTCAGTACATTGCCATACAGTTCTGTTATTGATGCGTATCTTAAAAATGGTGATTATAACCTGGGAATGATGAAGTTGTTGGAGATGAAGAGTGATGGTGTGGAACCAGACCATAGAATATGGACATGTTTTATTAGAGCTGCAAGTTTGTGTGAGAAAACTAATGAAGCAATGGTTCTTCTTAATTCACTATGTGATACCGGGTTTGATCTTCCTATCAGGTAAGGTGGCCACCTTTGGAAGTTCTCCAATAGAATATCATTTTCTTCCTTTGTCATTATTAAATTCACATCTCTTCTGATTGGCATCGATGTTTAACTTATGTTCTATGTTTGTAGGCTTCTGACTGAAGAAACTGGTTCACTGGTCATTGAGGTTGACCATTTGCTTGAAGAACTGAGGCATATGGAAGACAATGCTTCCTTTAACTTTGTCAATGCATTGGAAGACCTCCTCTGGGCGTATGAACGTCGGGCCACTGCTTCGTGTATTTTCCAACTAGCAATCAAGAAAAACATATATCGTCATGATGTGTTTCGGTACTTAATGATTACTTTGTTATCTAAATTTTCACATAAAATAGTTTTCAGCTCAGTAATGAATTTTCAATTCATTCATATGTGTTAACATTCATTTCATGTGCCATTATTCTGTCAGGATGGTATTAGGAAGTTGAATGACTGCTATTATTATGCTCACATGTTACTTGAAGATAAAGTTTTTACTGTAATAATTGGCTTGGTTTTTGCAGTGGTTGACTTGATCTTGGCTTATCGGAACAAATATTTTTTGCTTTCCAAATGACATCCTCGTGGTATAATACTTGTCAAAATAGTATATTTCTTCTATCTGGTGGGCTTTGGCCTCCATTACACTATATATATATATATATATATACCCTTCTACTAAAAATAAAGTGCTTTGTAGACAAATAGTTTCAACATGTCAAGTATAAGACCTTGCAGTTTAAATTACCAGAATTTGTAACTTGTGCTTGAGAATATGTAAAAGACAACTTGTTCAGCAGAATTAACAATATCTATTCAGAAAACAGAAAAAATTCTATTCATTATTTTGAAGCCATCTGACGGTCAAGACTTAGAGGGGAAAGGTTTCACAAGCAACTTTTGTCTAATGAACTTGTTAAAAGGATGATTATTTCATTCATATCATGCTTGAAATACATACATACATGCATGCATGCATATATATCTATGTATGTATTTGATGGTTATTTGAAAATAACCACAGCTTGAACATGATTCTAATAAATGCTGATGAGTGATGTAACAGGCTTCTTCATATTGCTCTGTTACATAAGATTATTTGGTAACCTCTAGTACTAGTTTGACTGGCATGTTGTGTTTATTGCTCAAAATTGTGCTATCTAGTATTGCTGTTTCTTAAGACTAAAGCTTTCTTATAATTTGGTGGTTGACATGATCCTTATGTTTTATTGCTGTTATATTAATCTTTATGTTCATCTGTACTTCAGCTTTCTCTTGTTCTCATGTGATCTTCTTTCAGCCATAAGATTAAAACTCTTCTCCTAATGATAAAACAGAAATATGCATACCATTTTAACAAAGTACAAGGAGATTTGGACTGACATAAAGACTTTAAGAAGGATGTAGAAAACTAGCATTAAGATAGATCATGGATCTTATGATGATCAATTAAACATGCTGAAGAGGCATAAATAAGATAACAAACATGCTAGATGAATTAAAAAGACTCCTACTAGTGAAAATTTTAGGTGATTCACATCATATATGGTGGACTTATGATAGAACTTGCTTATTATAAATGAGATTGTATGAGGTAGACTATTGCAATAAAAAATATAAGGTGATTTAGAAATTATATTACATTATAGTCTAGATGTATTGTATTGTTGCAAAGTGGCATGCGATATATGCTAGTCTTTTGATGGCCTAATTGATGATGTAGGGTTGCGGAAAAGGATTGGGGAGCTGATTTCCGAAAGCTGTCTGCTGGTGCTGCTCTTGTTGGACTTACTTTATGGCTTGACCATATGCAAGTAAGTATTGCAAGCTTTATGACAAGGTTTTATATATTTTTTTGATGTTCTTTCATGTCAACTCCAAGTTTTCTTTGTGTTATTGTCTATTCATATATATAACCTGATACCTCCATTTCTACAACTCAACTCAACTCAACTCAACTCAACTCTCGAAGCCTTTTCTCAACTACATGGGGTTGGCTAGATGAATCTGCTTCCTCTACTCTGCTCTATTCAGGACTAAGTCGACACTCAAATTATAAATAGTTATCTTTCTTTATTATTTCTGACCATTTTAGTTTAGGTCTACCTCTATCTCTATCATGACCATGGACTGTTAAAAGATTACTCTATCTAACTGAAGCATCTAAAGGTCTTCATTGTATATGTCCAAAAACTATCGTAATCGATTTTCTCTTATTTTATCTTCAATTAGAGCTACTCCTATCATTTTTGGTATATGTTTATTTCTAATTCTATCTTTTAAAGTTTTACTACACATCCATCTTAACATGCGCATTTCTATTTCACTTAATTTATTCACATATTGTTTCATATTGCCTAAGACTTTGTTCCATATAGCATAGCTGGCCTAAACGGTTTTATAAAATTTTTCTTTCAATTTTATTGGGATGCATCGATCATACAATACTTCCGAAGCACTCCTCCACTTAATCGATATTGCTTTAACTCTATGATTGACATCTTCACCTATTTCACCTTCTTGCTGAATAACTGATCCGAAATACCTAAATTTTTCACTTCTTGGTATCTCTTGGCTTGCAATCTTTACCATCTCTTCATTTGTATTTTACTTTCACTAAAATTATATTTCATGTATTTAGTTTTAGTTCTGCTAATCTTGAAACCTTTAATTTTAAAGCATTTCTCTAAATCTTTAGCTTAACATTTACTTCAGATTTAGTTTTATCAATCAACACTATATCATATGCAGATAACATATACATGGGATATCATCTTTAATATATTTTGTTAATTCATCCATAACCAGTGCACAAAAGATACAGACTTAAGGTAGATCCTTGATGTAAATCTACAGTAATTAGAAACTCACTAGTTTCTCCGTTGTTTTAACAATAGTTATTGCTCTATCATATATATCTTTTATCAATTTTATGCACTTTTGATAACTCCTTTTTTTTCCTCTAAAACCTTAGGGTGTATAAAAAATGCCATTGTCAACTAACTCTTTCAAATTAGTTTGTCTTGAACAAACTGTCAGACAATACTGTGGGTAGACGATGGTGCAAATGATAATACCACCTTCCCAGATTTTTCTCCTTTGTCATATTTTTTCCTTGTTTTATTGCCATATCCTATACTTTCTCAATCATGTTTTGTACATCGATCAACCATGGATGTATCCTTTGTTGGAGGTCATAATTTCTACTAGCCCATAATATTATGCAAACCCATCTCCTTTTTCTGTTCCTTTCGCCATTTGCCACTGCTTCTCACTCACTTACAACAATGCATGATTGCTTGTACCATTTTCTTAATCTAGCTGGACAGTTTCTTTCTCTCTTGCCCTTGTATTCATAGAAAGAAACAGAAGAAGCCATCAACATGTTCCTAATCGTGCGTTTTTGTGCTTGTCTTCATGGTGGGAGGAGGAATAGATGAAGAGAAATAGGGGGGTGAGCATTAGACAATCTTAAGGAAGTCAGATGGAGGCAGCATTAGGTGGTAACACTATGTTGAAAAACTAATGGCAATGCCATAGTATTTTGATTATTTGTCTTTTCCTAACTTCTATACATACATACATCCATATATTGATTGAATAATATCCAAGTCATTGAATATAATCTACTATTTCTAAACTACTTAAAAATAAGAAATCATGTGATTTGAAAAAACTTTAGCCATAAAAAAGGTATTGAATCGTGCTATTCAAGCTACATATTTTTGACCACTTGATGTATAAGACAGAGGTCACTAAATCATGCGATTGTTGGTTTGTAAGCAATTTATCCAAGTTATTAAATATGAGCTACTAACTCTAAACTGCTTACAACTAAAAGATTATGTGATTTGAAAATCTTTAGCCATAAAAAAGAGTATTGAATCATGTTATTTAAACTATATATTTTTGACCACTTGATGCATAAGTTAGGGGTCTCCAAGTCGTTTGATTTTTAATTTGTAATAGTTTAAATTAGTGTGTCACATTTAACAACTCGATTCATAAGTATCAGACCTCATCTTCTAATTTCATCTTCTATTGAGCAGTCATTTACGTGATACTTTATATATAGGCATTCTATAGTAAAATGGATCAAGCAAAGTGTTTTCCATCATATGAAATATTGATCAGGGTGATGTAAGAAAACCCCTTATTCTACTTATAACAACTATTATAGATACACATAGTTTAAACAGTTGGCTTGTGGAAGGACAAGGTATTATTTTCCTTCCTAAAACTCATGAAATCTTATTAAAAACATTCTCTCTCAAAATAATTAAATAATAATAATAACAACAATAAAACCTGAATCCCTAACTAGTCGAGGTTGGCTGCATAAATCTTTTTCTCCATTCTGCTTGGTTTAGAGTTATCTCAAAATAATTAAATTCCTATAAGTAGTTCAAATAAGAAAACAATGTTATATTGACAAGTGCCTCTACTTTTCTTAAAGCAATCAATGTTTTTCATACTTTGTTAACAACTTGGCTTGTGGAAGACAAGGTATTATGGTGTTTCAGGAAACTTGTGAAATCATTTTAAAAAATATTCTCTTTTAAAATAATTAATTTTTTTATGGTCAATTCAAGTAGTACCTTATAATTTTATGTTGAGAAATGCCTTTATTTTTCTTAAGGTAATAATTTTTTTCATATTTTGCTTCCCCTCTTTTTCATATCCTATACCAATCAATTAAGGCACCAAAAGCTTTATAGGAACCTTTATTTAAATAGTCGAGGTTATGTATAAGTATGCAAGTTCTACTCAGGGCATATCTAATGTGGGACTAAAGACATGACAACTTAGGCTTACATACTTCTTTTGTTTAAGCCTTAACAACCTTGCTAGGCCAAGGATCTAAATCCAAATCTAAATTTAATCACAAATACATATATCCTATCTGTAGTGTCCTCTAGTCCCCATGGGTCGTGGGTTGAGTTTACCTTTAACATTTGTCACAACTTAGGACTTCATCCAAAAAGGCTAGCCATAAGGTATTATTTAAGTTCTTTAATCCTATACAAGTAATCAAAAATTACCTAGTGTGTAATTGATATGGGACTAAACACTTGCTAGCATGAGCTCTTACATATTTTTACCATTTAAGCCCCACAAAGTAAGTCCAGAATACTGCATTTAATCCTTATGGAGTAAGTTCAAAGCACATAAAGTTCCAAAATTAGTTGATGCTTATGTTTAACCCCCATACCTAGAGTCCATAGAAACATAGCCTAGAGAGTTCATATTGCACATATTTCAAATGACCATTCATTCTTAAATTTTTACTAATGGCCTGGTAATCATATAAAAATTTACTTATGCATAATATCAGTATTTCATATACTTAACAAGGACATATGATTTTCAAATCAAGCAATTCAAATGCTTTCAAAATATAAATTTTATTTCATAGCATTTTTGCATTTATGGCAAAATTTCATCAATATATATATATGCTTACAAAATAAAGTTTTAGGGATGTGAAGTTTCTGACTTAATCCAATCTGCATAATAAAGTCTACAGAAATAATTATAAATTATTTAAATTATTTGACTCAAGGTAGGCTAAATTGTGAATCGATATTGAATCAATACTGGACTTGTTTTGTTCTTAGTTTTTCAATTTTTTTCTTTTTTCCTTACTTTTTTTTTTCATGTGGTATATGAGGCTAAGAGCCTCTTATGAGCTTTCATTCTTTCTCCTCTCTCTTAGTTCTATTCAAAATCATTTAAGTAAATTTCTCGTAGAAATAAGAGAATACCCTCATTTGAATTCAACAACAATATTTGAAAAATCAAATTTTTTACAAAATAAAAAGTCAACTTTTCCTCTCAAGAACAAATCTGATAAATTTTAGAAAATTGTAATTTAGTAAATATTAAGTTAAGATACTTTCACTATGTATAAAATTTTTAAAAAACCAATATAATTTTGAAATGATGAGAAAATGAAATATCAGATAGTTTAAAATATAATTTGTAAGGCTTTGGCAATATTTGATCAAACTTACAGTTTTTTCAGACTTAAATAAGATTACAGTAACAGTCAACCTCACACCGACTTATGCCAACTTAATTCACAGTTTATCAAAATAATAAAATTATTCTTGCTATAAAATCGTAAGATTAAAATAAATTTCTTATAGTTTAGACCATGATATGTCACTAGACTGCCTTAGCTCAGCCATATATATAGAAGGATATATACAACAAATCAAAGGAAAAAGAAGCAATAAAGATCAATAGCAGATTTCTTTTAACTTACCTTTTGAGTAAGTGCATGAGAATAGGTAACGATTACTTTCTTATTCTTTTTATTTTGTCAGCTAGCCTCATTTGATAGTTGGTCTTTTTTAAAGAAAAATAATTTAAGTTAATTTCCTTAAAATGAAAGAAAAACTAAAAGATTAATCCCTTCTATCTAGTGAAACGTCATAGTTTGGACCTTAAAAAATATATTTTAGCCTTAGGATTTGATGACAAACTTAATTTTATTATTTTGATGAGCTTTGAATCAAGTCAGTATAAGTCAGTGTAAGGTTCACTGTTACTATGATCCTGTTTAAGTCTGAAAACTCTATAAGTTTGGCCAAATATTTATTAAAGCCTTATGAATTATATTTTAAGATTTTTTTGATATTTTATTTTCTTATCATTTTTAAGTTAAATTGATTTTCTAAGTTTTTTATTTAGAGTGGAGGTACCCTAACTTAATATTTGCTAAACCATGATTTCCTAAAATTCTTTGAATTTGTTTTTAAGAGGGGGAGTTGAATTTTTTTAAGAAATCTGATTTTTCTAATATTTTTGTTGAATTCAAATGGAGGTATTTCCTTATTTCCATGAAAAACGAAAGAGAAAAGGTGAGAGAGGATAACATTTACTTAAATGATTTTGAATGAAAATAAAAAATAGGAGAAGAATGGGAGCTCACATGACGCACACACAACCTCCTACCCAAAATCAAACCAAACCAGCCCGAATCGAGTGGTTCAGGATGGTTTGGATCGATTTGCATTGGTTCGGGCCCATACTAAATCAGCCAACAAAAACAAACCTTTTTTAGTTGATTCTCTTTGTGCCAAATCATTTAGTTTGGGACATCTTACTTTCATTTGGCTGTATATAGCACATGTAAATAGAACATACAAAATGATGAAGTAGTTGAAACATTTGGCAACAAATATGCATACATAACATTGAAATTTTTATACATGCACAATTTTGAAATATACATGACTTTGAAATTTTTATACATGCACAATTTTGAAATTATATATGAGCCTATGTTGGCATGTTTAGTCCCACATCTATGCCTTAGGTAGATATTAAGTACTTATAGAAGATCAAGGAGATTATATCAGCTTTTGTGGGTGAGGTCCTAAGTTATTACAAAAATATGAGTGTGTGAACCCGACTATGATTCTTGTAGACGAATGGACACTGCAGATGGGTTTTATATATTTATGATTGAATTTGAATTTGGATTCTTAGCTTAGTGAGGAGTCAGGGCTTAAACGGAAGGACTATATGGGAGCTCATGTTATCATGCCACATCAGTTATACCTTGGATAGATATTCGATGGTTACGCAAAATTAAGAAGTCCAAATAATATCATCTTGACTAGCTTTTTTGCGTGAAGTTTTGGGTGGTTGGGGTATCTAGCTGAAATAAGTCTTGTAAATTTTGTGGATCTACCTTTAGGATACTAGAAGCCTAGTCCATAGGTGTGCGTATGCTTGGGATACCCATGATGGCAACCACCAACTTACCATATCATTGATCACAAGTTGCTACTTTCACACATTGTTAGCCCATCTATTAGCAAAAGATTGCTCATAGTATAAAACTATAACATAATTCGCTCCATCCCTTGTGATGATCATTTTATTATATAGCCTACAGCTGCTCCAGCTACAAAAATATTATCATGCAAGTGAATTCCAAAAGAACATGAACTTAAAGAGAAAGTAGACTAGTCCAATCGCCAGGATGCCTAACCTTTGAGTTATATGCTAATTGGTTATAATTATATTCACCCATTTCAAGGTGATGAAGCGTATACATCCATGCCGCCTATCATTTCACATGAGTGGCACCTCACTCAAAAGTGGTAGAATGCACTTGCTCACTTCAGATGCCATAGAGGAAGCAAGATGAATTTGGGTATGGTTTGGTAGATTTTCATCAGTGATATCCAACAGCTTAGGATGGTAGGCATAGCCAACGATAAGTTTGTGAAAAAAATCATTTTAGGAACTGGTCTAAGATCAGCCAATTAGCAATAAGAAGCTCACATTTCAAGCAGTAAGTTTGGCAACAATATTGTATGTTGTACCAGTGCACATACCATCCCATATTGGATGTATCATATTGTACCAATACTGAACAGATACTCAATATCAATGCATACCAAGTCTCAATATTTTAAACTGACCTGCGTACCAGGATTGCTGACATCATACCAATGTGGTGGATCTGATATCAAGATGGCAAACCTTGAGTTACAGTTTGAGTTTAGCTCTTGTTCAAGACAATGGGCGTCAAATCCCATATCAAGCGAACTTGGTTCCCCTCCATAAGCTTCATGGTCATAGGTATGAAATTGGATTAGAAGTCTGAAACAATGTGGTCAAGTCCAAATGGTTGCTTAAGCTTCAAATAGAACAAAACTCCTGGCATCATCCAACAAAAGATCCAACGTCTCCATTTTAAAGTCAAAGAATATGTTGAGATTCCTGGCTTGTCAATCTGTACGGGTAGTCTTACAAAATGTTAGCATCCAAATAAAATTTGGTAGAGTCTCTCTTAAAATTTAATATAATTGCAATATGGTTAAGTAGGATTTCCCCTTAGGGAAATCAAAGTTAGGTGCCAAATAAAATCTGATAGAGTCTTCTCTTAAAATTTAATATACTTGCAGCATGGTTTAGTAGGATTTCCCCTAGGGAAATCAAAGTTAGGTGCTAGGTTACCCTTGAGAGAATCTATGAAAATGAAAACTTTGCTCTCAAGATATTCACAAGATGAAGAAAAGCTATCTTGAAAGAGTTAGGGATAGAAAAAGAATGAAACATGAAGAAGAAGAAGTAGTAGAAGAAGACGGTGGAGTTTTATCGTGAATGTAACCACAGAGATTATCTTTCTCTTGGTTTCATCTCTTAGAAATGTCTAGTAAAAGAAAAATGTTTCTGGTTTGGTACTGATTTTGGTATTTTCTCTTTCTACTCTGCATAGAAAGCAAACAAATGGGTCCCTTTATATGGTCCTAAATTAGTTTTCCATACCATCAATCTTGGTTGCAATTTACAAAGGACCTAGAAGCCAGACAAGTTTCTTGAACGCTTGTCACAAGGTTGGTCTTCATTCAGGCCAGGCCCACAAGATCTAACTCAGGGTTCAATTCAACCAGAACCGTCCCCAGCAAGGTCTGAGCCAAACTGACCCAAGGCATGCTCAAATGGAACCTGAACTGAACTGAACTTGCACCAGAACCAAACCCAAATTGCTTTCAGTTCCACAACTTGAACTAGCCCAAGTAGGCCCACGTGGGATAAAAAAAACATGTGCCTAATTTAATTTCCAGCAAAAATTCTCATGGGAGAAGAACCCATAACTGCTTAAGAAACAAACCTACACCAGCCGGGCATGCAATGCTCTTTAATTAACCATTCAACATAAAACTGAAGATCCCTTTATTTTCAAATTTCAAACATTACTTGCATATTTTTAGAAACCATCACATCTACCTATCCTAATGGTGCATGTTACTTGAAGAGGAAGTGTTTGAATGGAGCAATTGTGTGATGTTTCACTTGAAAAGAGCTTGGGCACAGGGGTTTGTAAATCCGACACACAACTAGTTGACGATTACAATAGACCATATGCCTTCTGTATCACGTGTGCAAGATATCAAGTGTGTTTGCACACTAGACCAAAACAACCTCATATACAAGTATATTTTAACACTTCCCCTCAAACACATCGTGCAGTATGGGTCGTAAGTTTGTGTATGAGATATTTAAAGTCATGATATTGAAGTTGTCTTGAAGTGCACGAGTTACTTGGTGGATAGGAGCGACCTATTGTGAAGATAGAAATAACCATATGGTGATTGATATTGATGTGTTCTGTATAGTGTTTCTTTTTCTTTTCCTTTTAGGACTCTAGACCACTTTGACAACTTCATTTTTATGGTATAGGTGAGTACAGACAAGGAATGCCTTAGATTAGACACAAGCAACGCCATGGATTACAGACACAAGCAATGTTTGTATTCACCTATGGTATAGGTGAGTACAGATGCCTTAGATTAGACACAAGGTAATCAAGTCAAACAATCTTCAACAAGAAATGTCGGCGTTACTCAAAAGTCAAAACTTAGTCTTGGAAAGAGGGGTAATATCTTTCCTTTTCTCTTCCCCCAAGCATGATGCATGAGCTGGTAGAAGAAAATGTGAATAGGTAAACTAATCAATGTTTATATAATTTTAGGCTCAAGTGAGTAGATGATATGGCAAAAGGGGAATGGGCGGTTCCTTGAAAAAAAAAATTATGAGGGAGATGCACTATATATGATGTTTTCAGGATATAAATTTAATCACTGCGGACATGGCATACACAATTTAATGCCTAGATATGATCTGATATACAGACCACCAACTGGGTAGTGATAATGAGTTGGTCTTGGAAATGTTCACCATCAGTAGGGTGAAATTTTGGAAGATAATGCTAACATCTTTTCTGATAGGAAGATATTGCTATCTGTTGCAATAACTGTTTAGAAATTTACCAGGAAGAATTCTTGTTTTACATATATACATATATTTATGTGCGTATGGCATCTTAATTTTATCTCGTGTATCTCTTTCTAATGGAATCAATTCACATTGACTTTCAAATTATTCTGGCTGTTTGACTCATTTGTCCCATTACCAGGGATATGCTCGCATATGTTTACTTTGTTATATTCCTTGTGGCAGGATGTGGTATCTGACTGTGCTGTTTATGTTACAACAGGATGCTTCATTGCAGGGGTCTCCTGAATCACCGAAGTCTGTTGTTCTAATTACAGGGACTGCTGAGTATAACATGGTTTCCTTAAACAACAGCCTGAAAGCGTACCTTTGGGAGATGGGCTCCCCATTTTTGCCATGTAAAACTCGTAGTGGGGTCCTTGTGGCAAAAGCTCACTCTCTTAGAATGTGGTTGAAGGACTCTTCTTTCTGCATGGACCTTGAGTTGAAAGACACACCATCTCTTCCTGCATCAAATTCAATGAAACTCACTGAGGGATATTTCATGAGAGCCGGTCTTGTTCCAGCCTATAAGGATATACATGAGCGACTAGGGCAAGTGAGACCAAAGAAGTTTGCTAGGTTGGCTTTATTGTCAGAAGAGAGAAGAGACGTAGTCATCAAAGCTGATATAGAAGGTAGGAAGGAAAAGCTGCAGAAATTAAAGAAAAAGGGTGCTGTCAGAGCAAGGAAGCCAACAAGATTGCGTATGGGCAAATTCATGAGGCGGCAACATAAAGCAGAAAAACCTCAAATTAGTTAAACATATTTTACAGACAAGCTTCCTAGCCAAAGGTCTTCGCTGCCTCTGAGCATGCAGTTGGAAGCATTTGAACTGTTGATGGCGTTCAACAATTTACTGCATGCAAGATTATGCTTTGAATCATTGATCGTAACTAACAAGCCTTATCTTGATTATGTAGGGTCAGTTTTGTGGATTCCTATTCATGAATTAGGCCATCTCCGAGGTAAATTGACACAATAAATATGTTCAACAAAAGTGCCTACGTGAGGACCTTGGACTAATCATGTCCATCAGCTTTTCCTAACATTTTTCTGAGTTGTTGGAGCCATTTTGACATCCAGTAAGTAAATTTTTGTGTTATATTGATTGGTAGCTTCTTTGGCATTTAGATGTTTGGTTTCAATTTTTTGATGATAGGATTTCATATATCAAAACATTATATATATTTATGTGTGTGTGTATGCGTAGAGAGAGAGAGAGAGAGAGAGAGAGAGAGAGAGAGAGAGCTGGACTTAGCTACATTCAAATGTAGCCAAGGTTAGGATCCGGTCACATCCTTCACCCTTGGATTTATACGGATTTCAAAACCATCCTAGCTTTTTGACTTTTTTATCTATGGAATCCATGAACCATGTGGATCCAAGGGTGGGGGAGGTGACCGGATATAGGCTTAGTTACATTCAAATGTAGCCAAGTCTCTTTCTCTCTCTTTATACACACACACATATATATATAAAGAGAGAGGTTTATACATTCTTTGTGAATCGGTTGATGGAGGTTTCACAATGATAATCTGAGCCATTAGATGTGATCTACTATATTTGAACTGCTTACACAATAAAGATCATGTAATTTGGAGACCCCTAGCCTATGTATCAAGTGGTTTGAAATTATATGATTTAGATAATATAAAAACAACTTGTTTTTTGATGATTTGATGTGTAGGCTACGAGTCTCTAAATCATATAATTTTTAGCAAGCAAATTAGAGATTGTGGATCACATCTAATGGCTTAAATCATCAATATAAAACCCCTATCATCCAATTCAAAAAGGGTGCAACTCTCTTAGATTTACACAATGTGTAACTTGATCCTATCTCCGATACACGCACACATATATATACACATACATACATACATACATATAATATATATATATATATATATATATATATATATATATATATATATATATATACATATATATATAAATACACACACACACACACACACACACACATATATATATATATATAGAGAGAGAGAGAGAGAGAGATTTGGCTATATTCACATGTAGCAAATCCAATTGCTGGATTTGCTGCCCTCACCATTAGGTTTGCATGGATCTCGAAGCTAAAAGCCACCATTAGTTGCTTTATATATAAAAAAAAAGCTGATGGAATAAACCAAGATGGGTAACGAATAAATACAAACATTATGAAAGTAAACACTAACTCTTTTGGGATGATGATAAATATTTATCCTACAAAATAAATTCTAACATATACAGAATAAACAGTTAGCCTCAACCTATAAACAGCTAATTTATGTTAACAAATAGAAACATTGTAGAAATAAATAGAAATTATTGGCTATATGGTTTGTCTCAAGGAATGAGGCATGTTTATGGAGATGAGATAGGTGGAACGGGCTGCCAACTCCTATGGGCTATGTGTCCAACCTCCACATGCCTCATTATTCGAGGGATAGTCCTGGTCTAATAGTTTTTGTTTATTTTTGCAGCTTTTATTTACTACTATAGATTAGTGTTTATTAATTCAGATTAGTTGTTTATTCTGGACATATTAGTGTTAATTCTATAGGACAAGGGTTTATCATAACCCTGAAAGTGTTAGGGCTTTCTTGTATCATATTTGTGTTTATTCTTTACTCGTTTTGTTTATTTTTAAATATTTTTTAAAAATTAATGGTGGTTAACGGATGGCTTCTTAGCTTTGAGATTATGCAGATCTGATAGTGGGGCAGCGACCATATTTAGGCTTAGGTATATACAAGTGTAGTCTAGTCCAATTGCATGTATTATTCTTTCACAATGGCTACATACAAGTGTAGTCAGTCTAGCTACATATAATTAAGTAGGGTATATTTACTAATATTATCAATTAACAGAATGAACCTTTCTGTCAGTACGGCAATTGACTGGGCCAGTGTACACAACCTGGAGATCATTCCTTTTTTAAAATAAAAATAAAAAGGGGCATTTGACTTTTCCATGTGTTTTTGAAGATAAGTCCTCAAGTCATGGTATGAAATTTCATCAGAAAAATTTCTGTAAGTCGGTGCTTTTATCTATAGCAAATTGCACCAACAGTGCTTTTGCCATCTAAGATCTTGGCTTATCTTTTAACTGAAGAATATGCACCTATAATTTTGGTGTTTTTTTGTCTGTACTTTGCAGTGCTTCACTCCAGAAGATGTGGAATGCATTAGTTGCAGGCATGCTTATTCTTGGCCCTGAAAGCTGATTTTGCTTGCTACACTCTAGTTCATGGTTGTATGAATGGATTTTATGGTAAGCAGGATTACTTTCGTACTTCCCCTGCATCTTGCTATTGGAATGATGTGACTGTAAATGTTGTAATAGAATAGTCCATATATTTGATAAAGCTGTTCTATGCTGAAAAACCTGTGATTGTGAATATGGATTCCTATAATCTATACTCTGTTCTATTCTTGTTACCTGAAGTATCAGTATGTGCTAGTTCCGCTTCTTTTGTGTTTAGCCCTGAAAATGCATGCCTTTCAGATAGCACCTATTATTCACATATGACAGTATATATTGCATGCTTGGATTTTGTCTGATACCTGTGAAAATGTCAAATTTTTTAGTTTAACAAAAGCAGGTTAATCTCCTAAAAATCTTGTTATTAAAATAAAAAACAGAGTGTATTATCATAAGTTTGAGATTAAATTTGGCAGACCATGATCGGTTGCTGATTCTTTCTTTTTTTTTCCTTTTTGCCTTTTAAGAGGAAAAAAGAAAGAAAAAAAGGCAATGGGTTTGGGATTTAGGATTGCCTATATTTGATTGTGATAGTGATCTATGTATCTCAATTCTTTTTTTCAAATGGAGTTTCATCCCCAAATTTTAATCTTTTTATTTGTATGCAGAGTCCAGTAATTTCCCTAAGTGATACAGGATTGCAGATCACTTGATAAAGATGACAGCAGGGTTTTGCAACTGCATAGATCAGTGCGATGATTGCTTATCCTCAACATATTCAGCAGCTCAAGAAACAACTTGAACTCAGAAATTTTCTCATAGGATGCACTCATCTGCTCAGAAAGAAAACGGCGCATGGTCCTCTGCTTTATATTTTATTTGTGTTCCAAATTTTGCTCTTGATATTTTTGCTGCTATTACAGAGCATTCCTTTGATCTTCTTCTAGATAAACTTTGGGGGAAAAGTTATTGCATTGTCAGTGGTGGTTAGAGCTCAAAGTATCTCGCATTGTCAACAGTGATGGAGGAAAATGTGGTAAGTTTCATATGAACACATGATAATTGTTTGGTTCGAGCTTCTGGTTGGGTCGCAGCTTTCATAATGGCTGATTGGGTCTCTGTGAACTAATACAGGTACACCTGAAACCTATGCTAAACCTGAAGCCATCCGCTACTTTCATATAAAGAAGAACCCTGCTCAGAAAAAATAGGATAATCTCATCAGGGTTCATGTGTTGCATTCAGTATACTCTGCTGCAAATTGAGAGCACATATGATAATAGCACTATTGATTTGAGGCAGCTTGATTTTTCCCCCAATTAGCACCTATTTTTCTGTGTCCTTTTTTTATGTGCACTGATATTTCTCATCTGTCTATTTTACAGGTTGCAGCTGTGCAGGGTTCCTAGACCATCACAACCAAATTGTGCTCCAGATGAGGCAACATGATTTTGCTTAAACCGCGCCCTTGAGCATGCCTTTCATATGGTTTCTGTGCTACCTTTGGTGGAAAAGTTCTCTCTCAGCGCGTGCTTAAAGGTTCTCCTTATTTTGCTCGGATCTCGAGCGCGTGAAGCCAAATTTAAAGCTACTCAATATAACCAGTGACAGGTGCTCTGTTTTCATCTGAAATTATGTATTTGAGGTACAGGTTTAGACCTTTTAAGTCCTTTTCCTTTTTGAGAAATATTTTCGTCGACTGAAGAAATGAGCTGCCAAAGACGTGGATATAACCGCATAACGCGTTAATATACTTTGGAGGCTGATTGCTTTAGGTGATAGAAGTGCTCTCTCTCTCTCTCACACACGCACACACACACAAGTGGAACGCCACCTGCTTGGTATCACGCTTTCTAGGAAGTGCTTTTGCGATAGTTTACTTCTAGGCATTACTTCCGGTCTTTCACCAACAATTTGGGGCACTTTAAATTAAGAAGCATGCTTGGCAACCACAAGAAATTAGAAATAGTTAACTGCATCAAATTTCTAACAGCTACAGATGTAATACCATTAAAGAGAGTTTTGAGAAGTTCTGAATGGATTCACTCTAGCAAAAGGCCAATCATCTCAGATTGCCTTGTGCGTTGTAGTGGATTTTCTTGTTAAGTCTGGGCTTCAGGCTGAGCAGCAGCTTCAGATTTCTTGACCCAGCCCTTGCCTTTGTTTTGAGTACTTGATGAAACTAGGCTATCAATTTCTTAATCATGAGACGTGATTTACTGCAACAAAGGAAAGAGAGGTCTAGAAGGTTGTATACATCCAAAGTTAGTTATCTTCATCAAGTGTTTTAAATCTTGATATCAGTTATCTCAGGAGTGGCTGAGACTGAAATTTGCATTTTTTCGAGCTCAAGATGTATTTTCAGACCATGATATTAAAATATTGCTCGATATGATATATCCAAAATTAAGAATTATATTTCAATATCAATTTCAAGATTTATTAATTAAAAAAATCTATTCAAGTCAAAAAAAGATCGAAAATTATTAGCTAATATAAATATATTGTATCAATCAATCTCTCAGATTTTATCAGTTTTTATCATCTGATACAGTAAGACCAAGATTTTCATTGTGTGTTAGGGGAGGTGGTTGCTTGACATCATCACAAACCAAGATTTCTGCCCCACAGCCATTTGCTGACTCGTTACTTACATCTGCTGACTTATTTTTGCCTTTAAAAAAACATAATACTAATCACTATATCAGACTTCATATCAAAAGACTCAGCTTAAAGAATTCTTCCAGATCATAATTATTCGTACCAACATTGAACTCATGTCATGTGATGCCTCCCAATTTTCATAATTAGCACACAACTAATATTTTCACGCAAAAAACACTACAAACATTTTTGATTTATTTCAATTAAACTCAACTTTACTGTATCATGCTAATATCACAAGCATACACCCACTAGGCTAGAATTCTAAAACACTAACTTACATAAGCATTGCATGGCCAAGGAATTTAATCAGGAACCTGACCATAATTTGGAATTTGCAGCCGAGTAGAACAACTTTCCAAGGCCAGCAACATGCTACATGACAGGCATGAACACCTGCAGTGAACTTTCAATACCATGGAGGAGCAATTGATTGCCTCAAGAACTAGAACACGCAAGGAAATAGTTCGATTAGAGCCACTTCTTTGGTGGTTAAGTTCAAAATCAGTATCTTAGAGGGTGCATAACCTGGTATATCATTGAATCCTGCCAGACTTGCTCTTAAGAAGCATCTTGTCAAAAGCACAGGTATTTTGGCCCAGCAATGTCTCTGCATTCATATAACAGAGGACATGAGCAAAAGAATATGGCATCAGCAGTGAACAATTCCCCATATTTAATCTACTATTTCATGTCATCCACAAGCACATGCGCACAAACAAATGAGAGAGAGAGAGAGAGATAAACTCTTTGATGAGATGCTCATCTTATTTTATGGTCATCATTCCAAGGCCAATCAATCACATACAAAGGGAATTAGTATCTAGAAATTATAAAAGTGAAACAGTTTGTATGGATCATGAAAAATTGAACCTAAACATCAAAAAAGCTCCTTTGAATAGGAATGTCACAAGGAACAAATTTGAGTCATATTCACTTAAACATATTGACGAAAGGACTTGAAGTAGAGCGGAATGAACAGCCAAGCAGTTACGTAGCTAACAAGCTGCATCACACCTACGACGGCATCCAGCAAGAAATGTCGTTATGCATCTTGTTTTTCCAACATCAACCTTCTTTAGAATGGCATCAATAAAATGAAGCATGTCTTATAAATTTTGACAAAAGGGAGGGTTAGCAGGGCATAAGAATAAATTTGACATCTTGATGCTTCTCTGATCAAAATTAAAAATGTCCTTATAAGACCAACTACTGAAAATAACCAACTTCACAGCCCTATGCTTTCCACTAATTACATCCAAAAAAGAAAAGAAAGAAAGAAAATAACCAAGCAATATGTCTAATAGAAACACATGTTAGAATTGCCTCAGGATTTTATGTTCGCATGTTGGTGAAGCATTCTTTCACCCAAGACAATGAAAAATCATGTCTGATGCAGATCCTTGAAACTCTTCAATGTAAGGTTCTCATGAACCGCAAGTTTAACACAACAGACATAAAAGAGGCAGTTCTCTAATTTCTTCTGGGGCTATATGTTATTAATGAGTACCAGGTATGATGTGCATGTTGGACTGACATTATAAAGTCCAAAAGCTGTAATTAGAATCTCCCTGTCCTCCCCCTTCCCCACCAGCCTGAATTAAATAGATAGATAGATAAAAGAAAATACAGGATGTTATACATGCAGTCAGCAATTAGAAACCATCTACGAAGAACATGTAAACAGAAACTATGCTTGATTAAATGAAAACTCAAATGTCCAATTGTGTAGGTCCTTTAATGCAGCAACTCTTCCTGGACTTAAAAAAGCAGATGAGTACAACATAATTTCATGGATAAAGTGATACATGTGACTAGTGACCAAAAAAGTAATCATGTCAAGATGTAACATCGCTTTACCATTGAGGGTTTTGTGTCATGAGGCACACAAGTAGAACACAGGTCACATACAGGACCAACATAAACCAAGTTGATGATCTTGACCGTTTACTATCGAAAACAGAAATACCTGGTAACTTGCTGGTAAAGTGATTTTTGACCTCTTTTTCAGGTAAGTTTTGTCAAGTTGCAGAATTAGTGAGAGCTATTTGAATCCCTATTTTGAAAGCTTGAAATACTAAACTTCGCCTAATGTCCAGCATAGAGCCACCAATTGAATGACATTTTTCTTGTGCTTAACTAAAAGTTAGTTTATCCAGCAACTTACCCTTTCTTCTGACAGAAGAAATGACAACCAAACATTATCATATGCTTAAATGTCTCTTCCATTAAACCAACCTATACTGAAAGTGCTAAAGTTCATTCATCATGGCTGAATATTGATTGATCACTATCTTTCTTTCTGGATAGGGAAAGTAGTTAGTTTATCAAGCAAAAAATAGAGAACTAGTACAGTGCAAAGAATACCAAGTTAACCATGTACAAAGTTCACTTTTCTAACCCCTAGAGAAACATCTGCTTGCCATCAAAAGTGTTCTTTGCAAAGTTGATCATAACCTCTCCTGTTGTAGAGGGTTGACCTGGCCTAGACAAAGAGAGAATCCTAGTATTGTTGTTCTGAAAGTTCCTCTGACAAATCTCGTGATCCCCTCCAACCTGGAATTCTGCTCAGCAATCATCAAAACAGACCAGCTTATCTTCAATCTGTAGAATTCATCTTCTGGATGTTTCTCCTCGATATGAAAACCTATATTTCCTTTTAAGCATCATGATGATGCAGCTGAACAGGTAAATTTCCACTAAGCAAAAAATAATTATAAAATCATCAATTTTTAGTATTTACAAAAATTGGACTAATGCACCATGCTTATTACTTAAATCTCAAAGAACATCCTATTACACTTTTTGTAGACATGCAAGGAGGCTTGTGGAGACATTCTTTTCTATCCAGCCTTGAGCAGGGTTTGGACTGTTGGACGGTAGAGAAAACTGCATATTCTTGGACAATGGAGACTCCTGTTTTTCCACTACCTTTGCAGACCCCCTGGTTAGTATAAATTTGTACCAATGCCCTCGTATTACATGAACCAGCATGTCAATGTTTAGCTGGTTTCTTGCAATTAACCAATTTTTAGGCCTAATCCAGAAGCCACTAAAGCTACCTAAAGCCATGCAGAACCGATCTCATATTAGCTTCGTTCCAATCATAAGTGGAAAAAAATGTCATAATGCTTAATGAAGCACTAAGAATGTCATTCTCCACAACTTGGTGAGCCCTGATTACCATAGAAGCACTGCAAGGCTTGTTCCTAGAAGCTCCATCCTTGCGGAGAACAAAGTTTTCTATCATCATCATAAGCACTAGAATATATTTTGGCAATTTTCCTTTCAAATGGACATGCCTTGAAATTAAAAATACGGTGGAGAGATTCAATTAGAAACCAATCAAGTCCTGATATTATTACCCAAAATCAAACTTTGCTACCCAGTAATATTCTACAAATTAACAAACCATCAAGAAGAAGAAACAAGATTAAATAGAATATTTTATCAACTGCAATGCTACATCTCTTTTTTATATACATTTTTAGCCCTAAAAAACCAGAGAGCTACTGGAAAGATTAACTCTGCTACATTATATTCTTTTGAGAGTTTATGTGGAGTATTTGTGATCATGAGATTAAATTTTGTCATGTTAACATTTGTGAATGTTCTCAAGCAACCTTAATATCCAACCATCCAACTCAAGTCTAGCACCCACATTTTTTTCTAAGTGGTTTTGCTATTGGCTTTCAATATATCTCTTCCTTTCTCAAAACCTTAAGGTGGCGTTTGGTTCGCAGTAATGTAATATTACCAAGAACTTACATTCATGATAATCTTATACTTTATAATCAGATTCTCAGAAATAGAAGATTATCGCATTTTGTTCATATAACAAAATATGATAATTAATTTATCATGTTTTTGAATTTTATTATAAATCATTTTTATCTTTTAAGTGGCTCACTTCTTTTTGCTAAAATATGAAATGTTCTAATAAAAATCAAAATTCTTTGTAAACTAATTTTAGAAATATTACATATTTAAATATTATAAATATTTAATATACATTATATTATAATATTATTAAATATCCCATTATATGATATATATATATTAATACATAATAGATCAATATTTAGTAATATATTATATAATAATTTAATATGCAAGAAGGTTCTAAATATTAATAATTTAAGATTTAGTATTTACATATTATTTAAATATATGATAGTATTTAAAAATTATATATTATATTATATATTTGATATTAAATATAAATATATATTAAATATTTAAATATTGTCTATTGTTAATTAAATATATATTAAAACTCCACCAAGGCTGGTCCCAAGAGCGGGTAAAAGAGAGGGTTGCGTTAGGTAGCTGACAGCCAGCGTAAAACTCATCAGAACCTTTAAAATATGAATATGGTAATCATGGTAAGGATAGAGGTAGAAGTAGACCTAAACTAATATGGGCAGAAATAATTAAAAAGATATAACTATTTGTAATTTAAATCGACTTGGTCTTGAATAGAGCAGAGTGGAGGAAGCAGATTCATGTAATCGACCCCATGTAGTTGGGAAAAGGCTTAGATGAGTTGAGTTGAGTTAATTAAATATATAATCAGATTAAGTATTATTAAACATTTATATAGAAGTCAAGAGTATGATTTAAGATTAACAGACTTTAGTAATTTCATATATTCACCTTTTAGATGAAAATCAGATTACCATGATTTATAGATAATCAGATTATCCGGAATCAACTAATACCACCTAAATTATCAATTAGAGAATATGATAATCTGCATGGTAATCTACTATGAACCAAACAGCCCCTAAGAATAAAATTTGCATTTCCATTAATTTCTTCCATCTACCAATTTTTCCATTGCCTAATTTTTCACCATGAATATAAATGCGCCCATGATCAGCAAATTGGAAACTTACTAACAAAGAGATCTAAGTGGCAGGCAGACTGATACAAATCTCCAAGCTCATAGAGAGATAGAATGTGATAGAAAATAATACGACTTTTTTATATTGGGGAGGGGGGAGGGGTGGTTGTGTCTTTAACATATTATAAATTTTATTTCTTTCTTATGTTTTCAACAGAAGAATCATTGTAATTGAAACCACAGGGCCATCATTAACCTCCAGGATAGAGAAGAATCAGGAACATGAGATCCAAGAACCAGGGTTAACCTAATCAGATACAATTGACATATAATAAATATAATTTCTTAAGCCCGTTAATACACCACCACTCCAATAGATCTATGTTCTTTTCACACTTTCTTTTTGAGATTAGTGGCTCAGAACTCTCAATGGAGGTCTAGTAGCTTCATATCCTATGAGTGATTCCTACATCCCAGGGAGAGCTGACATTATCCTTCCTCCTCCATTTATTTATTTTTCCCTTTCTCTTCATTTTCTATTTCTAATCATAATCTACCTTCTAATCATTCTTCATCAAAAATAACCTTTTGTTTTCCATATGTCTTCAATAACACATAATTCTAGCAAGCATTTGATCTCATTTTTTTTAACGCATAGACCCGTAAAAATTCAATATAAACCTTAGAATCCTAAACCCTAGGTTATATATTATCCATGCATTTATCTACTTTCTTCAAAAATATTACCTTTTTAGTTCAGTTTTATTGGAAATTTAGATCTTAACTTGGAATTTCAGCAACGTATAGATTTCAACCCTATCCTAAACACTAATAAGGTCTCTTCCCTTGACCATGAGCTTTTGGTACAACAAATATTCCATCATAGGGGCTGATCCAATTCATGCAGCATATCAGATTATCAACAATGCCCTTAGGAGTACATCCTTAATGAAGATTTTACAAGAGAACTTGACCAACATGAATTTCTAGATTGGATCGTGGATCTAGAAGATTCCCTCGATTGGTACGATAGGTTTGACCAAATATGAGTGAGCTTCATAAAGACAAACTAAAAGGCTGATCTTACATATGGTGGACGTATAAAAGATCAGATGATTCATCAAGGCCAAAACCCTATCATCAATTGGGAAGAAATGACGAAGCTACTTAAGGAGATGCATCTGTTGCCCTATTACAAATAGAGCTTTACCTTTCATCATGGTAATAGATATAACCAGCATATTTTCAAGAAGATCCCAATAGAAGAATTCTCCGAAAGAGGAAGTTTCCCAAAGGTAGCAAACCCAATTAAGGAAAAATTCACCTACATGATGGAACACTTGAAGAAAAGGCTATACAAAATAAAAGTCAAGCATCTTCTTATTTTGGGTATTATCAGGCATGTACAGAAACAAGATCAGTGAAAGTAATGTCAATAAATACTACAATAAAGAGCATTTGAATCATATAGGGTAATAAAGATGAATCAAGTCCATTTGTGTGACTATGGAAGTGAAAAAAGAGGTGAAGGAGATTCCCTGGGTATTTGAAGAGGTAAAGGCTTTGAGGAAGAATATTTGGTCTTACAAGAAGCTTCATGAGATGGACATAGTATTGAAGAATCTAATGAAACATATTTGAGATGAAGCTATAAATGCCCAATATTTTTCAATGATATTAGACGAAAAGGAGGTGAAATGTAGTGTGGATCCATCAGTAGAAGGCTGGTTGGATGCTGAGTTTCATCAAGAAAAGTCCAAGATGTCAGGAAATTTTGATCCTTAAGATAGTCCAAAATTTAAAGGACAAGTTTGTGCACAGGATAAACCAAAGCTTGAAGGGGTCATTGCCTTCAGTGAAACATATGCTGATAATATTTATGTCCCTCAAGATAATATCTTGTTGGAAAAATTAATTTGGAAATTGTTGAAATCAAGGCTGATCCAAAGTAATTCAAGATCCATTTTAATCAAATACAGCCATACGTAGTGGCCTTGTGCATCAACTAGAGTTCAGTTCTATGCACAACATAATACAACATCCACTGCTGGGCATTCATTACCAATTAATCATCTCAACTGAAGGATATCAATGCAGTTTTAACTTCAAAGAACTCAAGGCGAGTTCCTGTGCAGCAGCAGCAGCAGCAAATGATGAAGAACCATGATTGTGTATTGATGCATCATAGGTTTGCACCTTAGAATTTTTTATTAGATTTAATTTTATTCATCAATTTCATATATTTCCTGCTAATTTTTAGTTTCTGTGGATTATTTTGGAATGAAGGGCTGAGATTAAAAGATCTCACACTTCATTAGATTGCTTAATGGACCAACATAATGTAGGGAGATTGTTCATGGAACTATTTATGCTATAGTAACCATGAACAATGATCATGTAGTTTTGAAATTATAAAAGATTGTTAGAATTTCTTTTCCCATAAATTTGGGTTTTGGAGTTTCATGCAATAGAGCTGGATGGTTGATTAATGAAGAAAGGGATTATTCCTATGATTTTTTCTCTCTCTCTCTCTCTTATAGTGTGATTCTACAATGGAATTGGGAGACATTCAAACTCAAGGTGTGATTCCTACACTTGGGAGTGGTATTATCCTTCCACAGTTCCACTTCCTCTTAGCCCTTCTTCTTTTTCTTCTTTTCATTTTTTCCTACCCACAATCCTCCTTTCTTCTAGTTGCTCTACGTCAAAAATTTTTCCATGGATATTTAGTTTCACATGTATCTCAGACTTTTTCCCAAGAAATTCCAGCAAGTGTTTGATTTCCATTTTTTAATCGAATAAATCCTAAACCCTTAGAATCCTAAAACCTAGGTCAGAAACTAGAAAAGCATTACCCGTTTTCTTCAAAAATGTTACCTTTTAATAAGGTTCTGTAGAAAACTCAGGTCATGACCTGACATTCCAGCAATATATAGATTTCAACCATATTAAAAACCCTACTACGATCTCATCCCTGAACTGTGCAACATCAACAATCCAACAACATTCAAACTTCTGTGCTATTATGGTATCACAAACAGTAGCCCAAAATTTTTCCTTTTGGAATTTTGGTTGGGTCCAATAAGTGTCTGTTAAGCATATAGATAAAGATTAGCACATAATTTTTAGGGATTTTAATTAGATCTAAAAAGGGAGATGAAAAGGTTTTTCTTTTTTCAATTTGAATAGTCCTAGTTTACTCATAGCAGAAGTCATGAAGAATCTATATAATGGCCTTAGGGCTAGATGAAAAATCAGAGGGATGGCTTGTTTTGAAAAGGCCAGGTCTTGCATTCTTCTCTATGTTTCCTCCCTAACTTATCTTCTTTGTGCTTGCTAATACATTGCATTGAATTTTCTGCATCAGACATTAAATTTCTGCACATAAACTTTTGTGTTTTCTAAGTTTTGCTTGCAATCCAACACCAAAACCATCATAATTGCCATTTAACCTTCATATTAGAACTCCTAGTACCCCTACATATTCTCTAATGTGCAAGGCAGGCTTTATTGATGTTTCATTTGTCATAAAAAGCAGAATTTCTCTCTGCTTCCCTATTTCTGATAACTGAAGCAAGCTAGATAATTGTTCACTGGACCTTCAATGCATATATGGGTCATCCCCGATTGGTCCTACATCATAGTCCCATAGTTATAGCAATATCTTGGTAGCATGACATCTTGTACAGTTTGTCCATATAGCTAGCAGAATACATCCTTAGATGCACAAGGAGGTCCATCTACAATCAAGTTGGCATGGAAGACATAAAAAGCCTAAAGAATCATATGAACAAGACATATGTCAATATCTTATAGTTGATGATTCAGTTATTTTGACGTGCATAGATGCTGTGGCTTAAACATGACAATGACTGCAGAAACCAACAGGAAAGATTAGCTATACAAATTCTCATCATCTGAACACAGCCAACATGAATTGACATTCTTGATTGCAGGATGTTAACAAAGATGATCCATGAAAAGATGATCCATGCAATGAACCAAGATGATGAACTTACAGAGGGTTTCCCAAAAAAGTTACAAAAGCATATCACGAGGCTTGTTTTCTGCCCATTGTTGACTATTAAATCATCCCAATTTCGCCATCTTTTTATTCAAGTCAGGAAAAAAAAAAAAAAGGAACCATATAATTCTATCCATCCATGAAATTTCTGTTCAGCCTGGACTCTCAACAGCCAAAGCAACTGTTGAATGATACAGAAAAGCTAAGGCATATAGAGATGAGTTTTTACTGCACATTAATCAGGCATATAATTGAAAAGAAATCATAAAGCTCAGGTAGAAAAATGCAATCACGTATTATTATCCAGATGAAAGCTAGCTACTGTAAACAGATTAGACTTTAATATGAACATACTAAACAAAAAGACCAGATAATGAAACGAATCAAGACAAATTTGCTTACAGAGGGAAACTAGACAAGTGCATGCCCTTGAGTAATCAACAGCTCCAACAAGATCTTCATTTCACAAAGAAATATTATGCACGGTTGCATCTCTCTCCATCAACTATAATAAGAGCTTGTAAAACATAAGCTCTGATAGACTAATAACAGGCACCTGCTAACTTCCCTCTAAAAATTTAAAGAATATCTGCTAACACACCCATCAGTCTACACCTGTTTAGAGCATCACCTTCTTCAATGCGATCTTCTCCTGTTGAGTGCAGCAGGTGGGCACCCTTCAAAGAAATCAGACAAGGCAGCCTCAAGATCCTCGACTGAATACTTGATATACATCTCGGGGTGCCTACCATTCTCTATATGATGCCGGAACCGGCCAAGAAAGGACCGGTAGGCTGGCAACAGCCTCTCTGATATTGAAATCCTCAGCTCCTCTCTCAGCTGGATGTCCGGCACGAACCATATTGCCTGAGTCCTGTGGACCTCATCAAATGCTACATTGAAAGCCCTGAACCTCTCCCTCAGCGTCGATTTGGAAACCCCGGAAGAGAAGCTCCCGCTCACATGAATCCCCTCATCTCTCAGGCAGTACAGGATCCTTACCCATGTCGCCCTCTGATAGCTAGTCGCCGAATGCCGGTACTTCCCGGTCAGCTTCCTGAAGTAGTCATCCCCGATCAGCTCCCGGAGCTCCGGCGAGCCCTTCGCCTTCTGGACAATATAGTGCACGTTGTTCATCAGAAAGAGATGGGAGAGGGCACTGTCTTTGTAAAGATTAGCCTTGTTCTCGAGATTGTGCTGAAGTATAACGATGATCCAGATCAAATGGGAGGCCAGTGGTGACTGATTCTCCGGCTCCGGGAAGTCAATCTCCGGGCCACCAGTACCCGGATCATCACCGGAGAACCGTGAGGCCGCCGAGGGCTTCGTGACGATGAGCTCGACAAGAGTCTGCTTGTAATCGGAGATGAGGCTGATGTAGTTCATCACGTAGCGAGTCAGCGGGTGGATGGTACCGCCGGGGACCGGGATCTTAGAGGGATCCCGGAGGACGGCGTTCTCAAACTCGGAGAGGATGCCCCGGACGGCCTCGGCGAGGCGGGAGAGGATCTCGGCGGCCTGGGTGTAGATGGATTCGCAGGACCTGGAGCAGAACACGGCGGCAACGTCAGGAAGGAGGTCGGAGATAGCGTCGTGGAGGTCCAGTATCTTGAAGAGCTTCTCGGGAGATCGACGGCCGATGCTGATGGCCTCGGCGAAGCCGAAGAGCTGGATCGCAGCGCCCTTGACGGCCTCGGTGAAGGGGGCGTCGTCGCCACCGGGAACGCCGCCGATATCGTCAAAAACGCGCTCGCAGAGGCGGCGCTCGCTGGCGAAAACGATCCGTACGCAGGCCCGGGCGGCGCGGATCCACCGCCGTATCTTGGCCTCGACGACGTCCCACTCGAGGCGCTGGACGTCGCCTATGCTGAGCTTCTCCACCCCCAGCTGGCGGAAGCACAGGTCCACCGCCGACTTCCGGGCGGAGCCGTACACCTGGACGCACTCCCGGCCGTAGCCGGCGGCGATCATCCGCTCCGCGATGCTCCGGAGGTCCGCGATGGCGTCTTCCGGCACCAGATCGATCTCCCGGATGCTTCTTGCGGACTGGTAGCTGCTGCTCTTCCTGCTGCGACCCAGGCTGCTCCCCTCCGATTCCGCGGCCCGGAGGCTGCCCCCTCGCCACCATCGGCGTCGGAGAGATCGCCGTCCGGCTCTTCCTCCCCCGAAATCAAGCTCGACATCGACAGCGAGCTCAGATCGACGAGCGACTCGATCTCCAGTTCGTTGACCCTCAAAACCAGTATATTCTGGAACTCGTCCTCCAGCCGGGCCATCGCGATCTGCATCGCGTTCACCGACGACGACGAAGACGACGACGACCGGCGAGGGCTGCCGATGGCTACGGGTTCCTTCATGGAGAGGCGGATCTCGTCGACGGCGCGGAGGAATCTCTCGGCGTCGGCGCGGTCCGCGCCGTCGAAGAGCGAAGCGGTCGAGGAGGTCGACTCCCAACGCAAGATCTCCTGCTCCGCCGCCTCCAGCTCCGCATCCACCGCCGCTGGCGAAGCGATGGCATCTCCGGAGCCTTCCATCGTCCAAGACTACGTTTTCTCAACGGCAGTGATTCGTGCGAGAAAGAGAAATTGGAATCCCAAGTGGTCTCCAAGGGCAGCAAGGAAGTCTCTTTCTTGCCTTGATCTCTCTCTTTGTTGGCGACGATGGAGGAGGAGAGGGATAAGGGTTTGACTCTTGACTCACGGAATGAGAGGATATTCCGGTGGCGGCGTTTCAGGGCCACCGATCGGAAAGCTGGGGGGAGAGGAGATGATTCGGATTTAAAATATACCACCATTTGCATCAGTCGACCATCATTACAGCTCTTTCTTTAACATGGAACGAGATATTAATGACATCGATATTGAAATCTAACTAACGGCGTCTGGAATCCTAGTTCAGCGTTTATAAATAATAATATATAGGAAATCATAATTTCCGGCGGGGGGGCCCGTTACCGTCGTTATCGGAAGGCGAAGGGAGAGACGTGGGGCCGCGGATGAGCGAACGAATGGAGGGGGTGGGGCGTTTCCAGCCGTCGGATGGAGAGGAGCGTTTTGGAAATTCTGTGTTAGTTTGAAGGGCAGACGAGGGAAAAGGTTGATCATGCGGGAATATACCGTCCGAGAGACGCGTGGCGGGATGTTATTGGATGGAAATTAAGATGGACTGAGACGAGCGAAGGGCGGTGATTGGGATTTGCTTCGATGGGCCTGGACTGGGGCTTAGCTGGCGGGGGCTGGATGGGGATGCACCGCTTCCTTTGCCAACTACGTGGGGTCCACCTCGAAATATTCGCCTCGCGTTGGTTTCCGCTGGTGACCCTGGACTCCGGAACGTGACTGCTTCGATGACTATAGTATGTTTTCTTTTATTTCTTTCTTTCATGGAGCGAATGCTTTAATAATAACTCTAGAGGTGCACGCTACGTAGATCAAGCACGAATTGTCAACTCTTACTCATCTAATCCTTCGTTTGATTAAGAGTGAATCAAACATCGAAGGCATGCAAAGAAGCTCAAGGAGGCCAGGATTTATGTCTCTTGCGTATATGTTTACCTTTCAACCATCTACCTCCCCCACTAATAGAATTAGTGTGAATCTTGTGCTCGCGCGTGCGAGAGAGAGAGAGAGAGAGAGAGAGAGATGCGACGTAATGGGTTGGGATCGGTTTTCACTCAACCCATCTTCACCACCGACTTTCCTGCCCTACCTCATATCTATTTTAAATTTAAATCGAATCAATTTTAAATGTAATAACAAATAATTCACAACTCATTTATTAATCAGATCATAAATTTCAATTCGAATCCATCAATTATGTAACCTATTTAACCTAAAATCTATATAATTATACGTGTAATCTATACAATCCATATAACATGTATAAAATGTGCAACTCATTAACCTACAAAAACACGTTTAATACTAATTGGCTTATAAAGTAATTATATATTAAAAATTATAACTAAGTATAAAAAAATTATTAAAAAAAGATAAATATAAAATTTTTACATAAACATAATTATCATCATAAAATAATTATTTACTAATAAATGGTGTTAAATTAGATAAATAGGTTGATGAGTCTTGTACGGTTCGAGTTATGTGAATTAATTTATTTAATAATTAGATTTATTTGGAGTTATTAAATCAATTTGTGATCAGACTTATTTATTAATTATGTTTAATGAATCAATCCGACTTTTATTCGAACCTATTTATGTTTGATCCAACTCTTTTTATCCTCAACCTAAACCTACTAACTTCTTATTATATTCAAATAGTGTTATGAGTTTTGTATCCAAAATGATTACCTCTAACCCAAGGCCTCCTTATTGTTCTTATTCTTAACTCGAACAAGACCGAAAATAGGGATCCAACCCCACTTCATTGTCCCATCCCTACTTTTTTCCTTTTTTTTTTTTTTTGATTGAGTAACAATATACGTCAACCCCATAGCCCTGTTGCCTAATGGGTAAAAATATAATTTAAATAAATTTAAAATTGATTCAAGATAAAGAGTATATATATCAGTCTGCCTTAACTTTATCCATAGTTCTACTAAATCTTACTTTGAATTCAATCAAAGCTTAAATAAAGATTCTGATTCATTGGAATGGGTCAGGCAAGTCCCCATCAAACTGGGGTAAAATTGTCATTCCTTGAAAGAGTTCAATAATGGGTTCATAACTCTGGTGCATTGAAAGGTTGATAATCTTGGTTGGCGTCGGATAATGTGAACTAAAACGGTGACTGCATGACCAATGCGCTTCATCTCCCACTAATTTATTGGGATGCCATTTTCCTTTTTTTCCCATTGTTGATCTTATTTGTTGTTGTTTAGGTGTTTTAAGAAGGTTCAGTTGATATCATAATCTAGGATTAGAGCACAATTTTCTAGTAAAAGTTTGGTTTATGATGCTAATATTTAAAAAAAAATTAAGAAAATATGTTTAAAAAAAAGGTGGGAGACGAGGAGAGAAGATTGTTCGGTTTTAATTGGATTGTTCGGTTTGGAAGAGGATATGGATTCAGTAATAAAACCGGGATTTGCTGCCCTCTCTCCCCTCCTTCCCAACTATAAACAAACCCTAATCATCTCAAAACAGCTATAAGAAGCAATATAAAATTTAAAATTTATTTATTATTTTAAATAATAATTTATTTATTATTTTTAATTTAAAAATTTAAAAACCTTGACCGGGTCTCTAATCAAGGCCTAGGACTAGGATGCAAAACCTCTGCTTGAAACTCAAAGAGCTGCCGTAGATACATGATGTCACCTCAATTTTGGCCATATCAAATGCCAATTAGGCTTTCGTGAAGTGCTTGAGGACTTGGACATGTCAAGAAATCCAAAGTATGAAGCATTTACCCCACCAATTTTATGCTTTCTTTTAAGGATTTTTCTTTTGGCTTGTGAACAGAGTCCTTCATAAGGTAAGTTTCGTCAATATTTATAGAAGTTTGATATAGCTTTTAAATCTGCATTGGTGATTTGTTTTTATTTATAAAATATATGTATACATTTTATGGTTCATTTGTTTTCAGCATCAACATCATTGCTTCCCAAGTTATACCTTTTGTTGGGGGTAAAATCGTCATCGCATTGATAGTCGTGCGAGGAGGCTAAGATCGACCCCACCCCTTCGCCCGCCATGATGCCCCCGAGCTTCCCAGAGCTCGTCTTCCCCGAGCTTCCCGTAGCTCGGCTCCCCCGAGCTTCCCATAGCTCGTCTTCCCCGAGCTTCCGTAGCTCGGCTCCCTGAGCCTCCCTAGCTCGTCTTCCCCGAGCTTCCGTAGCTCGTCTCCCCAAGCTTCCCATAGCTCGTCTTTCCCGAGCTTCCGTAGCTCGACTCCCCCGAGCTTCCCACGGTCCAACACTCACCTCCGCGGAACCTGGCGCGGGAGAGCCTAGGCCTATCGTAACAGTGTCCCAGGCAAGGAATCATGTTGAGGAGTGGTCTAGAACCTATCACGGCTAGTTGGGGCCCACGCACCTATCGGATCTCAAGCCATCAAAGAGCTCTCCAAGCCATCGATCCCCTAACGAATAAGATCCGGATCCCAACGGCCCCACGACGGCCTGATTCGATCCGTCTCCGTATCCTAACAACTTTCGAACCTTCTAGAAGGCGCTCGAGATTCAGGTGACAGCCTATAAATACACACACTCCCAGATTCTCTCAGGTATGCACTCACTCTCACTCTTACTTTCCCACTCTCCCCAGCTGCTCGTCGGTGCTCCCCCCTAGAGCTCCCGATCGGCCGTCCCTGGAGAGACTGCCCGGAGAGATCCACCTCTCCATTTTCTGATTGATCGCCAATTTTCCCCACTGACTCGAGCGTCGGAGGGTCTTCCGCGGAGGGCCACCTCCAACGTCTCTCACATGAGGACTTCTGTGCAGGTCCCCTCAGAAGATCGACCGCGTTCGAATCGAAGGATGAATCCCAATGGCAACACCTTTAATATATATATATATATATATATATATGCTTTTGAATTCAAGAATTTGTCTCGAGTTTATAGGCCCTGTAAGGCGGTATGATTTGACCTCTAAGAGTCGGTCCGAGAACGACCCTTTTATTATATCCATGTACACAGCACCTGATAACGAAGACCTCTATGCATGCAGTTGACTTTTGGTAGAAATTATTTGGGGATCACTGTTTCTTAATCATCATTCTGACCTGTGGTATATTATTAAAATATAAAACTATATTGTTTCAGCATAAATATTCATCATGGATGCTTACAACTTGCGTGAAATTATTTGGTGATCACAGTTGAAAATCATCATTCTGGCCTATGGTATGTTATTAAAATATAAAAATATTATTTCAGCATAAATATTCATCATGAGAGATTACAACTTGCATCGTTATCCATAAATAAATTAATTGAGTTTTTTTTTAAATAAAAATATTATGCAATTCCATGGTTAGTCTAAAGGTGTTAAACCAAACAAATAAGCCATGGTACGGCCCGGTTCAACCCAGCACGAAGTGGGCTATAGGCCCGGTTCAACCCAACACGGCGTAGTAGGCCTGTCCATGACATGCGACGGATAACGTAACACAGCCGAGCTGGCATGGCATGCGATGAGCTGCCTATGACCTGCTGTGTTTTGATTATTTTTCATCCTTATAACAACCATAAAAATAGTTAGTTTTAGGGGATATTCTTAATTTTCTTAGAAAAATACCGTTTTGCTTTTCTCAACGGTTGAAAATTAGTTAACAGCCAAAATTGACTAAACTTCTTAGGTATTCTCATCTATTACTTAAAAAGATTTATTTATCCTTCTCAATAGCAAAAAAAATGACTAATTTACAATATTATTTTGACTTTAGAGGCTCTCTAACCCATATAATTATCTTCTAACTTTTCTCCTTTATCATATACTAAATCATAAGCTCTTCTAAGTTTACTTTAAGCTCTCCTAATCTCCTTATGAGCTCTTCTAATCTTCCTAAAGTTTTTCTAACTTCCTTACAAGCTTTTTTTAATCTCTTCATAAGCTTTCTAGTCTCTATAATGGTCGGTGTTGCTAACCATCACCTGCACCATAATATTCTCGAACTCAACATAAAGAAGTACAAACATGTGCTCTTTAAATATGGGCCGATCTTGATGCACCACAATCATAAATTGAAACCAATGTCTTCATACTAGTATTGTTGCCTCGAGCATTAGGTCCCAAGCTAGATTAAATTGCTTGATTTATCGAGCCTAATTTTTAAAATATTAAGAATTTTGCAAAAAGCCATGCTAGGTCTAAGTTGTACTACGGAGTGGCATAATATATTAGCCTAAAAATAGTCTTGCTGCATCGTCTTTCGATGCCGTAAACATGCACTGAACGAACAAATTGACCGCCTGCACGTGCCGGTATGTATGCAGTGGCCTAGTAGGCTTTGTCGTGTATCACATGCGCATCGGCATGCATGGGCAGTCAATTCACACGATCGATGCACGCTTGCTATATCGAAAGGTGGTACAATAAGTCTTTTTTTATTAGCCTGACCAATGAAACTGCAGGCGTATAGACCATGCTAGGCTTCCTCGGATGTCATGGGCCAGGCCAGCATAACCTGTGACAATAGCTATGCTGGGCTAGTATAACACAACCGCGTGGTAATCAACTGCTTAGGAAAAGTTTTATGCACCGCCTTCGGTGCACAAAGACACGCATCGGGCGCATGAATTGGCCGCACGCCCATGCAAGCGTGCATGTGGAATGCGCTGTGACCCAATGGACCATGGTACGTGCACTCGCACGCCACACACTCGGTGTGCATCTTTGTGCACTGGAGGCTTTTTCGCTTATAGAAGCTATGCCAGCATAATACGGCCCATTTACCACCTCTATTGGCCCGCCACTCTTTTCTAGGGATGGCAACGGCCTGGGGCAGTCTATATCGGTCCCCGTCCTCGTTAGAAAAAACATCTCCGTTCGCTGCTCCGTTAAGCTGTTATAGTTAACGGGACTGGGACGGGGATACTCGAACGAGCAAACAGGTACCCACTACCGTTTGCTCGTTTACATAAAAAAATAATATTATTTTATTAAATTTATAATTTATTAAAAAATATTTTTTTTAGGATAAGATAGATCAATCGCCAACAACCAATCGTTGATATTGATACATCTAACATATTAGCTTTAACACGTAACAAACCAAATAGGAAATGATCTATCAAATTCTAATTGTATTTCAAACGTGTATATATATATATATATATATATATATATATATATATATATATATATATATATATATATATATATATATATATATAAAATTTATTTATTTATTTTTAATTTATTTTTAATATTTAATATATATATAATTTAAATGTATTATATAAAGCTAATGGGGTCGGGGATGGGTAAATGGGGATGGGACGAAGAATACCATCGCTGGACCGTCTACCCGTTTAGTCGTTAACGAAAAATTTTCATTACCCCGTTTAAATCAAGGATTTCTCGACCCGTTAGAAACGGTACCGGCTGAGTAAATGGGAGAACGGAAAAAATTGTCATCACTATTCACTAATCTTTCCTCTCCTACATCTTAGAAGATTAAAGGAATACCTTTTTGTATTACCATACACTTTTAAGTTTCCGGTAGCAACCTAATTTAGACCGATCCAAGGTTGTAAATCAAGGTTCATAGGATCTTAAATCAAATCCAACCTCTCGGTGGGTTAAGAATGCCAACCTCAACTCAACCATCAACCAGCCGCTTGAGCTGCTTCCAATTAGCAGAACTATTTTACTTGGCCCATGTCCATCTAATTTTGGACTTCATATTATATGGATAGATTTTTTATAGCTTTTAGATTAAATCATAAACATAACAATATAAATAAAATAATAATATAAATCACAAATTTAAATAAATATTAAATAATATATATATATATATATATATATATATATATATATATATCTCTTAACTTGAGCTTGATTCTATTTGCTAGGGTATTAAAATTGGCCGACCATATCTAATCTATGAATTCAATGGATCAAATCAAGGTCAAGGTAGATTGATTGGTCTAGTCAAAAATTATTATCATATTAGTTTTCTCTCATATTATTTCCTTAGTTACCAGTATTAGGAGGGGCAAAATTAAACTCAATATGCGAATATGACTCATCCCAATAGAAATAAGTAGATTCATATTGATCTTAAGTAGGTTCATATTATAAATGGATTGAATCGGTTTTGATATAAAATAATCGTAGCATGTTGTGGGTTAATCTGCCAACTCGGAAGTGATCCATTTAGAATTTATTTAGTTGATGGCATATTAATACGTTGTGATAAACGGATCGTATCTATTCATGCTAAGCAAGTCATATCGATGCCAATCTAATGCGATCTATTTATTAAATGGGTTATGCATATTGTGACATATTATCTCTTTAATAATCATGTTGTATTCGTATTTAAATTTTTAATACGATTATTAATCATATTATGTTTGTATTAACCTATATAATATTATACCTTAGCTTTGACATGAAATGAAAATATAAATTGTCATCCTAAACATCATCTTTACATACATTTATTTTGATTTATTTTTATACTAGTCCTTTCAATTCCATGCTTCATTTCCTTGGGTAAGATTCAAGATTCCAACAAAGGGCACACGTTATATAGAATGTTACTTTCCCTTTCTTCTTTGGTGTAACAAAGGAGGAACAGATACAGAAGAAAAGAGAAACTGGAAAAGAGACCAAAATTTTAAGCACATTTTTAAAGCTCCTGGGCCATGCCTGATACTGATAGCATTCCTCATGTTATTTTTGCCATCCGTACAGCAAGAAGTGCATCATCTATGCCTAATGTTTAGGAACGGCGTTAGGGCAAGATAGATATGGAAGAAAGCATTTTCATATCCACATAAATTAAAAAAATTGATATCCATATCCATTCCATACTCGCTATAAGAAGCAATTTCATATCCACATAAACCTGTGCCTACCCCATTATTCATTTCTATACCTACAATCTATTCTTTTAATTTTTTTTGAATTAAATAAGTTTAATTAATTTCTAGCTATTAGTTTGAACACATTTTTTTTTTTCAAATTTTAACTCTATTCAAAAATGGATCAGACCTCAGACAATGATAGACTGCTTTTTTTTTCTCCTTCAATTCTAGACCAGTTAAATAAATTAGGCCCCAAAAAATTATGATGTATGATCCACTATCTCTTATTAAATAAGGATATTTTTAATTAGAAATTATAAACAAAGGTACTAAGATAATTTTATTAGCAGGAGTAATCAGTATTGAATGGAAAAATATGGGCCGAATAAATCGTTATGTTTATACTGCTATGTGTTTCAAATTTGTACCCATACTTTTTTTTTTTTTTACCTGCATATCTGTCCCAAATGAAGCGGAGACGAATGGGCATCCATAGATTCAGATGAAATTGCTGTCTCTGCTAATGTTAACATGAAAAATGGGAGCCAATTGCACCACCTCACAGTTAAAACGAACACCCTCAGGTAAAACCATAATTTGTTTTGAGAAGTAATGGAACTGCATTTGAGGAGAAAAAAAAGTGGAAAAAAAGGGGAAAAAAGAAATTCTAATGTTTCATTTATATACACAGTGAAGCATTTATGCATCAGAGAGCATAAATAATCTGCTGCAAAGAATAGTGGCAGAACAATCCATTGTTAGAAAAATGAAAACAAAGAAAATGCAAGCAACTATATCATTCTCCATATCTCATGTTCTAGGCCTAAAGCTTAATAGTTTCTTCTGTGATGATTAGGACTTCCAATCCAGCTGGCCTCCTACCTACTCTTTGTATGGCTTGAGGATCTGAAAAGAGCAAAGCAAGCTTGAGTCCACACTCATCAGTGCGCCAGCATTATTAAACTCTCCACAGTAGTTTGGAGCTGAGAATATGGTCACCAGCTGCCTATCTGCAAAGAATTCATAGCCATCTTCCACAACCTGTTTAATTAAAGCCATTTATTAAAGACTAGTTTGCCTTCTAACTTGCAAAGGCCTGCGAAGCTAACATCTTAATTATCTTTTGCTCAAAATAAGATAACTTAAAATTAAATAGAACTGCACTTGAATCTTTTTTTTTTCCCTTTAGCTCAAGTATTCAAACATGCAATCCTTGTAAGAATCCAAAAGCCATCGATGCTCAATAAAATGTTGATCAGGCATACTTACTTGATGTGCACGACAGACGAGATCAAGATCATGCTTCCTCAAGAACTCACAGACCCTATCAGCTCCAAAAGTATATGAAACACCTCTGTCATTCTCTCCCCAGCCTCTAATTTCTCGATCAGGGTCTGACCATAGTAGATCGCACAATAATCCTTGGTCTGGCACATCCACTGGCCTCTCAATCTGTCTTATTTGGTCTAAGTGCTGCAATTCTGGTGAGAGCCCACCATGCATGCAGAAGATCTTGTCATCAATGACAGCAGCCACTGGAAGGCAGTTGAAGCAGTCAGTGAAGAGCTTCCAAAGCCGAACACTGAAACGACGCTTGCACTCATCGTAGAAGCCATAGATTCTATTGATGGAAGCACATTCATGGTTTCCTCGAAGGAGGAAGAAGTTCACAGGGTACTTGATCTTGTAAGAGAGGAGGAGGCAGATGGTCTCAATGCTCTGCTTCCCTCGGTCCACATAATCTCCAAGGAAGAGGTAGTTGGAGTGTGGAGGGAAGCCACCGTACTCGAATAGCCGGAGGAGGTCAGAGAATTGGCCGTGGATATCACCTGATATCGAGGGAGAAAATATGAGAGAAAAGACAAGGCAAGAAAACCTAAGAAATAGAAGTCAAGGTTACAATATATGGATGAAGTCCTCAGTTGTTGGTAGATGCTGAAAATTGAATCCAATAGTAATTTTTGTTTTATAACTTGCTTGCTTCTTATCTTTAGGGTTGACAGAAAGAAGATGGAGGAAATATTTAGCTAAATTAGCTGAATTTTAATCCATCACCATGCCGGATTTGAGTGTCAGATCGAAAACAAGTTACACCACACATTTATCAGTTGTAAACTCACAAGAAACTAGAGTACATTCTAATTCCCACAGCAGAGGCGTCAAACCATGCTGTATTGCACTTTCTATTAGACAAGCTCTTTGAAAATCTTTTCAAATGTATCTTTTCTAATTTCAGTTCAAAGATTTTCTTTCCAATTTATCGTTCAACGTTTTAGCTGATGATCATCATTACTGTATCAAAGTTTTGAATTTCTAAGAAAAACTAAGCTGTAAAAAAAAGAATCATACACATTCGCAATTGAATCAAGAAAAAAAATGTTAATTTTTTGGTAACTGTTGAGGGGTAAAATCGCCATTACATTAATATCCGTGCGAGGCGGTTAGGGCTAACATCCTCCCTTCGATCCTTCGGACTTCCATAGCTCGGCCCTCCGGGCTTCCGTAGCTCGGCCCTCCGGGCTTCCATAGCTCGGCCCTTCCGGGCTTCCGTGGCTCGGCCCCTCCGGGCTTCCATAGCTCGGCTCCTTCCGGGCTTCCATAGCTCGGCTCCTTCCGGGCTTCCATAGCTCGGCCCTTCCGGGCTTCCATAGCTCGGCCCCTCCGGGCTTCCATAGCTCGCCCCCCCGGGCTTCCGTAGCTCGGCCCCTCCGGGCTTCCGTAGCTCGGCCCTTCCGGGCTTCCGTAGCTCGGCCCCTCCGGGCCTTCGTAGCTCGGCCCTTCCGGGCCTCCATAGCTCGGCCCTTCCGGGCTTCGTAGCTCGGCCCTTCCGGGCTTCCGTAGCTCGGCCCTTCCGGGCTTCCGTAGCTCGGCCCTTCCGGGCCTCCGTAGCTCGGTCTCTTCTATTCATTCATCAAGCGATCCGCCCTAACACTTACCTCCGCGGAACTGACGCGGGAGAGCCCAGCCTACCAGAACGGCATCCTAGACAAGGAATCATGTCGGGACGTGGCCTAAAGCCTATCATAACCGCCCCAGGCCTACTGACCAGATCTCGAGACATCAAGGAGCTCTCCCAGCCGTCGATCCCTGAACAAACGGTACGGATTCTAACGGCCCCACAACGGCCTGATTCTGTCCGTCTCCGTATCGTAACAACCTCCGAACCTTCCAGAAGCGCTCAAGACCCAAGTGACAGTCTATAAATATCAGATTCACAGATTCCCTCAGGTACACAACTCTGGGACACACTCCTCTCTCCCGGCAGCTCGTCGGCGCTGCCCCTCCTAGAGCTTCCGATTGGCCGCCCCCGGAGAGGTCTCCCGGAGAGATCCACCTCCCCATTGTCTGGTTGATCGCCGATTCTTCCCACTGACTTGAGCATCGGAGGGCCTTCCGCGGAGGACCACCCCCAGCGTCCCCCGCGTGTGGGCTTCTTTTTGCAGGTCCGCCGCCCCCTCTTCCTGGAGATCGACCGCGCCCGAGTCGGAGGACGGATCCCGGCGGCAACAGATTGGCGCTAGAGGAAGGGCCTCAAGTCCCATTAAAACTTGAAGAAAGGAGACAAGGATCTCAATCCGGAGAAGAACCTCTCAATGGCCAACCGGAAGAGAGCAACCTCTGATGCCCAAGATCAGGTCGCCTCCCAGAGGCCTGATCCGACTGGCGCCACAGCGCCACAACCCCCACCTGTCGAGACTCCGTCGCCGCCTGCCATCCCGGTGACCCAGGACCAGTTTGCTACGCTGGTCCAACAAGTCCAGGCCCTTACCCACCTGGTCAGGAGCGCCTTGCAGCTCCTCCTGCTTCGCATCCCAGAAGGAGGCGGCGATTCCTTCTTCGCCGAGCCTCCTCCTCTGATTTCCATGGGTCCGCGGATCCCCCATATCGGCCCAAGGGGGACAAACCAGTCCCGCGAGGCGGTTATGATAGAGATCCTCTCAGATCTCGGCGAGCCCGCTCCCTCTCCCCGGCGACGTCTCACCATGATTCCACGCCATCCTTGCGATTCTCACGCCCAGCTCCTCCTCTCGCCGGTGAGAGGAGATCCGCCGTCAGATCCAGGAGATGCGTCAGGAGCTGGACGCCGCCAAGCAGACCCATCTGCCCCAGCCCAAGGCGGAGCAGGGCATCCCTTTCTCTAAGGGGATCATGGAGGAAGTGATTCCCTCCCATGTCAAACTGCCAGCCGTCGAGCCCTATCACGGCTCCACTGATCCGGACGACCATCTCAGTAGCTTCCGGTCAATAATGATGTTCCACGGAGCATCCGATGCGGTCCTCTGCCGAGCCTTTCCATCCACCCTCAGAGGATCCGCCCGAACCTGGTTCAACGCCTTGAACCAGGTTCCATTGATTCATTTGACGAGCTGAGCCGCCTTTTTATTGGCCAGTTCGTCAGCAGCCGCCGCCACCGCGAGATCCGACTCCCTCTCCGAAGTCAAGCAGAGAGAGGGGGAGTCCTTGAGGAATTACCTTGGCCGTTTCAACAAGGCCATGTTGGAGGTGGACCACCTTAATCATGAGGTGGCTATGTCCGCCCTGGCGGGGGGAGTTTCGAAGGAGAGCGACTTCTACCTGGCTATGGAGGTCAGCTACCCCCCATGTCTCTCTGATATGATGGCCCTTGCGGACAAGTACGCTAGGGTCGAGGAGTCGCGGAGAGTGGCCCGCGCTGAGCAAGCAAAGAAGAAGGAGCCCAAATCCCGACAGACACCGTCCCGCCCGTCGACCAAGTCCGCCTCGCCGCCAAAGAGTCCCTCCGTTGCCGCCAAGGAATCGCTCCCGGAGTCCTCCCAGGCGATTCGATCGCTACACTCCGCTGACTGTGCCCCGGCGCAAATCCTCATGGAGATAGAGCGCCAGCTTCCCCGGCCAGTACCTCTCCGAGGGAACCCGACCCGAAGAGATCCCGCCAAGTACTGCCGCTACCATAGGGAGCACGGTCATGACACTGAAGAATGCTGGCAGCTGAAGAATGAAATCGAGAGGACTGATCGGCGGGGACGGCTGGATCAGTTCAGGAGGGCACCCGAGCCACCACAAGGAGGTGACCGCCAGCCGAGCTCCCACAACCTCCTCCTCCACCAAATCCGCCCGTAATTGGCCGCATCAACATGATTGAAGAGGCCGGCGGATCGAGCCCCAGGGGCGGCGGTGAGAATCGGTGCCAAAAAAGGCAGGACAGGCGAACTCTCCTTCTCGACGATGATCTTCTGGGAATACAACTCCCCATGATGACGCACTAGTTGTATCCCTTAATTTGAACAATTATGATGTAAGCCGAATCCTCATTGATAGTGGAAGCTCGGTAAACGTTTTGTACCTCGGTGTGTTTGCCAGGATGAAATTGCTCATGGAAAACCTTCGAGCCGTGGATTCCGCCCTGATGGGATTCACCGGCGACGTCATCATCCCGGAAGGAATCGTCACCCTGACGGTCCGCGCGGGAACCTGGCCCCTGTGACCATTGTACAGACCGATTTCCTAGTGACCGACCTCAGGTCCCCATACAACGCCATATTCGGCAGGCCTGGCTTGATGTCCCTCAAGGCAGTTGTCTCTATCCCGCATCTGTCTATGAAGTTCCCCACCGAGCGAGGAGTTGGAGTGGTTCGGGGAAGTCAGGCCATGGCTCGGCAATGTTTCGTTACGAGCCTTCAGTCTAGAATGCCCGAAGTTGACGGGCTAGACGCTCGCGAAGACTTCGCCGAACAGCGGGGAGAACCGGCAGAAGAATTGGAGGAGGTACCATTGGACGAAGCTCGGCCCGACCGAACCATAAGGATCGGGTCGCTACTCAAAGGAGAGCCTCGCACAGGCTGATCAGATTCCTCCAAAGCAATGCGACATCTTCGCCTGGACCGCCTCCGACATGCCAGGGATTAGCCCCGAGGTCCTCGTCCACCATCTCAATGTGGACGAGATGCACAGGCCTGTTAAGCAGAAGAAGAGAAGCTTCGCCCCAGAGCGGCAAAAAGCCATTGAAGAAGAGGTCGACAAACTCATCAAAGGCCAATTTTGTCCGAGAGGTAAATTACCCAAGCTGGCTGTCAAATGTCGTCATGGTGAAAAAGTCGAACGGCAAATGGAGGATCTGCATCGACTTCACCGACCTCAACAAAGCCTGCCCGAAGGACAGCTTCCCCCTCCCTCGGATCGATCAGCTCGTGGACGCCACCTCAGGCCACCAAATGCTGTCATTCATGGATGCCTATTCGGGCTACAATCAGATCCGAATGGCCCCCGAAGATGAAGAAAAGACCGCCTTCATAACCGACCGAGGTACCTACTGTTACCGTGTTATGCCTTTGGTCTTAAAAATGCAGGGGCGACCTACCAGCGGCTGGTCAACAAGGTGTTCAAGGAGCAAATCGGCCGGAACATGGAGGTGTACGTGGACGACATGCTGGTCAAAAGCAAGGAAGCGCCACGCATGTTGAGGACCTCGCGGAGAGCTTTGCAACGTTGCGCAAATATGGGATGAACTCAACCCGACCAAGTGCGCCTTCGGCGTCAACTCGGGGAAGTTCCTCGGCTTCATGGTCTCCCAGCGAGGTATCGAAGCTAACCCCCAGAAGATTCAAGCTCTCCAACAAATGGCGCCCCCAGCATCTGTAAAGAGGTCCAGCGCCTAACCGGGAGGATAGCGGCCCTTAACCGCTTTGTGGCGCGGTCGGCCGAGAGATGCCTCCCCTTCTTCAAAACTCTCCGATCGGCCAAAAACTTCCAGTGGACTCCCGAGTGCCAGAAGTCATTTCAAGATCTCAAGAAGTACCTCGGCTCGCCCCCACTTCTCAGTAGTCCACCCCGGGGAGACCCTGTTTCTGTACCTGGCCGTTTCGGAGGGTGCGGTTTGTTCGGTGCTAGTCAAAGAAGAAGGCAAAGTCCAGAAGCCGATCTACTATGTGAGCAGGCTGCTCCGCGATGCGGAGACGAGGTACAGCAGGATTGAAAAGATGGTGCTGGCCTTAATCACCTCAGTCCGAAAGCTACGACCGTATTTCCAAGCACATTCCGTGACGGTCCTGACTGACCAACCCATCAAGGCGGTGGTCCACCGTCCGAAACATCGGGGAGAATGACCAAATGGGCCGTCGAGCTAAGCGAGCATGACATACATTTTCAGCCTCGCCCAGCCATCAAAGCCCAAGTGCTGGCCGACTTCCTCCTCGAGTGTACCATCCCGGAGGACGGTTCTACCCCAGACTCCCCGAAGAGCCAAAGTCTGGAGCCCGGTGGCTCCTCCACGTCGACGGGTCGTCCAATGCCCATCACTCCGGTGCGGGTCTAGTTCTTACCAGTCCTGAGGGGATGACTTCGAGTATGGCGTCCGATTCTCCTTCCCGCTTCCAACAACGAAGCCGAGTACGAAGCCCTGTTAGCCGGTCTCCGGATCGCCCGCAACCTGAAGGTGGAAAAGCTCAGCGCCTTCACCGACTCTCAGCTGGTAGCCGGCCATGTTCGGGGAGAGTTTGAAGCCGGGAGCCGAACATGATTCGATATCTCCAGGAGGTGCGTAACTTGCTTCCCATTTTTCCGAATTTGAAATTATTCAGATTCCCAGATCTGAGAACGCCCGTGCCGACCTACTCTCCCGATTGGCAACCACGGAGACGATGGATGCCGAACAAAATTCCACCTGGAGACTCTGGAAAAGCCGAGCATCACGGAAGCCGACCGGTGATGCAAGTTGAGGCCGAACCATCCTGGTTCGACCCTATCCTCAAATATCTCAAAGAAGGGTCGCTTCCGTCCGACCGAAGAGAGGCTAGGAAGCTGAAGCTGCAGGCCACCCACTACGTGTTGATTGACAACCAACTTTACAAGCGGTCTTTTTCATGCCGCTGCTTAGATGCCTTCGCCCATCCGAAGCGGACTATGCTCTGCGCGAGGTACATGAAGGGATTTGCGGCAACCATCTGGGAAGCCGGTCCCTATGCCACAAGGTGCTGCGACAAGGCTATTACTGGCCGACCATGCAAAGACGCGGACGATCTAGTCCGAGCCTGCGACCCCTGCCAGAGACATTCAAGCATCCAAAGGCTCCCTTCCGCCGAGCTAGTTTTATATCCTCCGCTTGGCCCTTTGCCAAATGGGGGATGGACATCCTCGGCCCATTCCCGCTTGCACAGGACAGCGGAAATTCTTATTTGTCGCCATCGACTACTTCACCAAATGGGTCGAAGCGGAAGCAGTTGCACAAATTACCGAGGCACGGGCCAGAGACTTTGTGTGGAGGTCCATCATCTGCCGATTCGGCCTCCCCACACATAATCACCGATAACGGTAAGCAGTTCGACAACTCCAAATTCCGCCAGTTCTGTGAGGAGCATGGAATCCGTCACCACCTTACTTCGGTCGGGCACCCACAAGCCAACGGAGCGGCCGAGTGACCAACAGGACCCTCCTCCAGGGAATCAAAGCTCGCCTCTCCAGAGCCCAAGGCAGGTGGGCGGATGAGCTACATCATGTCTTATGGGCCTACCGCACACCCCGAGAATCCCGACCGGCGAGACTCCATTCCGAATGGCTTTCGGCACAGAGGCCGTTATCCCTGTGGAAGTAGGCCTCCCATCATTGCGGGTGGAAGCTACTCGGAGGAAGCCAGCAACGAACAACTCCGCACCAACCTCGACTTGGTAGAGGAAATCAGAGAGAAGGCCCGGATCAGAACGGCTGCCTATCAACAAGGGTGGCCCGTTACCATGCCTCCAGAGTCAAAGGGAAACCTTCCTACCCGGCGACCTTGTCCTCCGGAAAGCTTCTGTTCCAAACCGCTGGAGCAAGGAAAGCTGGCGCCAAACTGGGAGGGCCCGTACCAAGTAGCGGAGATTATTGGACCGGGAACCTACAAGCTGCAGGATCTGGATGGGAATCCATTCCCCGGACTTGGAACGCGGACAACCTTCGCAAATATTATCAATAGGGTATGTCCTCTGAATTCGCACTCACATTCCTGCTTATCTGTTTCCTCAAAACCTGCGTGAATCATTATGCACCATATTGCTATAAATTGCAAAAGAAACAGATACTGCTTACCAATCCTCGGCACAACCGAGAACAGGAATCTCCGAACCTTGGCAGGGCCAAGTAAAACTCTCCGAACCTCGGCAGGGCCGAGCAACAAATCTCCGAACCTTGGCAGGGCCAAGTAAAATTCTCCGAACCTCGGCAGGGCCGAGCAACAAATCTCCGAACCTTGGCAGGGCCAAGTAAAATATTCTCCGAACCTCGGCAGGGCCGAGCAACAAATCTCCGAACCTTGGCAGGGCCAAGTAAAATATTCTCCGAACCTCGGCAGGGCCGAGCAACAAATCTCCGAACCTTGGCAGGGCCAAGTAAAATATTCTCCGAACCTCGGCAGGGCCGAGCAACAAATCTCCGAACCTTGGCAGGGCCAAGTAAAATTCTCCGAACCTCGGCAGGGCCGAGCAACAAATCTCCGAACCTTGGCAGGGCCAAGTAAAATATTCTCCGAATTTCTCCGAACCTCGGCAGGGCCGAGCAACAAATCTCCGAACCTTGGCAGGGCCAAGTAAAAATTCTCCGGCAGGGCCAAGTATTTCTCCGAACCTCGGCAGGGCCGAGCAACAAATCTCCGAACCTTGGCAGGGCCAAGTAAAATATTCTCCGAACCTCGGCAGGGCCGAGCAACAAATCTCCGAACCTTGGCAGGGCCAAGTAAAATACGAACCTCGGCAGGGCCGAGCAACAAATCTCCGAACCTTGGCAGGGCCAAGTAAAATATTCTCCGAACCTCGGCAGGGCCGAGCAACAAATCTCCGAACCTTGGCAGGGCCAAGTAAAATATTCTCCGAACCTCGGCAGGGCCGAGCAACAAATCTCCGAACCTTGGCAGGGCCAAGTAAAATATTCTCCGAACCTCGGCAGGGCCGAGCAACAAATCTCCGAACCTTGGCAGGGCCAAGTAAAATATTCTCCGAACCTCGGCAGGGCCGAGCAACAAATCTCCGAACCTTGGCAGGGCCAAGTAAAATTCTCCGAACCTCGGCAGGGCCGAGCAACAAATCTCCGAACCTTGGCAGGGCCAAAAAATTTCTCCGAACCTCGGCTGGGCCGAGCAACAAATCCCCGGGCCATGGCAAGGCCAGGTTCGTTCGGGCTAAACCCCAGCGAAAAAAGTCGAAGTATACAGGCCTCGACCAAAGCCGAACGCCCCCAAATAGTCCCCGAAGGACTTCGCCCGGTTTGAAAACGAGCGCTAAACAAAAATCACCGACGAAGAAGCCACCATTGGCAAACCCCTAAGAGGCCTTAAGCCCCACGAACGGCCGAGGCCCCGAGCAGAGCTAGACGATTTCCCTCTCTGCTACTGGAAATCTTTTGGGTGACACCCCTATAACCCGTCGTTCAAAGAGCCTATATCAACGCACAAAAAACGACAGGGCCCGCCAACCCCCTGATTCATCACACGGGTCAAGGCCGTAAACTCTTAAAGAAAGGGACTTCAAAAATAAGACCCATTTTCATTCATAAAGAGGAAAACAAAGAGACTGTAAAAAGCAAAACAAGAGGGGAGGCCCCGAATCAGAATTCGGAGTCACTCCCGGAGGCCAGCAGCTCCTCCAAGCGCTCCGTCAGGTCAGCCACCTGCTGACGAAGGGACATAATCTCCTCCCTCTGCCGGTCTATCAACCGGCGTGAGGCCTCCGCCTCCCTGACCAAAATGTCCCATCCGTGACGCGCCATTCGAACTTGTACTCCCTACGCCCGAACCTACGCTTCGAACTAGGGAGTGGAGGGCATGTGTTGAGGGGTAAAATCGCCATTACATTAATATCCGTGCGAGGCGGTTAGGGCTAACCTCCTCCCTTCGATCCTTCCGGGCTTCCATAGCTCGGCCCCTCCGGGCTTCCGTAGCTCGGCCCCTCCGGGCTTCCATAGCTCGGCCCTTTCGGGCTTCCGTGGCTCGGCCCCTCCGGGCTTCCATAGCTCGGCTCCTTCCGGGCTTCCATAGCTCGGCCCTTCCGGGCTTCCATAGCTCGGCTCCTTCCGGGCTTCCATGGCTCGGCTCCTTCCGGGCTTCCATAGCTCGGCCCCTCCGGGCTTCCATAGCTCGGCCCCCCCGGGCTTCCGTAGCTCGGCCCCCTCCGGGCTTCCGTAGCTCGGCCCCCTCCGGGATTCCGTAGCTCGGCCCCTCCGGGCTTCCGTAGCTCGGTCCTTTCGGGCTTCCGTAGCTCGGCCCCTCCGGGCTTTCATAGCTCGGCTCCTTTCGGGCTTTCATAGCTCGGCCCCTTCCGGGCCTCCATAGCTCGGCCCCTTCCGGGCCTCCATAGCTCGGCCCTTCCGGGCTTTCGTAGCTCGGCCCTTCCGGGCTTCCATAGCTCGGCCCTTCCGGGCCTCTGTAGCTCGGCCCTTCCGGGCTTCCGTAGCTCGGCCCTTCCGGGCCTCTGTAGCTCGGTCTCTTCTATGGCTCGGTTTCATCAAGCGACCCGTGCCCTAACACCTACCTCCGCGGAACTTGACGGAGCGCCCAGGCCTACCCGAACGGCATCCTAGACAAGGAATCATGTCGGGACGTGGCCTAGAGCCTATCGTAACCGCCCCACGCCTACCTGACCAGATCTCGAGGCATCAAGGAGCTCTCCCGGCCGTCGATCCCTTAACAAACGAGTGCGGAGCCTAACGGCCCCACGATGGCCTGATTCTGTCCGCCTCCGTATCGTAACAACCTCTGAACCTTCCAGAAGACGCTCAAGACCCATATGACAGTCTATAAATATCAGATTCGCGGATTCTCTCAGGTACGCAACTCTGAACACACTCCTCTCTCCCGGCAGCTCGTCGGTGCTCTGCCCCTCCTAGAGCTTCCGATTGGCCGCCCCCTGGAGAGGTCTCCCGGAGAGATCCACCTCCCCTTTGTTTGGTTGATCGCCGATTCCTTCCCCACTGACTTGAGCGTCGGAGGGCCTTCCGCGGAGGACCACCCCCAGCGTCCCCGCGTGTGGGCTTCTTTTTGCAGGTCCGCTGCACCCCTCTCCTGGAGATCGACCGCGCCCGAGTCGGAGGACGGATCCCGGCGGCAACAGTAACCAACTGAGAAAGGTGGTTGATGAATTCAAATATGAGCCAAACAGAAAAATCTGGCCTTGTGAGTTAAATTTTACAGTAGAATGACAAAGCAATTGAAGTTAAGAAAACTATCCCCAAGGCATCAATCTTTAAAAGCCATTAGCCACAATGAAAGGTAAATAGATATCATGCTGGTCACCACTCAAAATGACATGGGGGATAGAGGCATGAGCATGAATGCAGGCCATTAAGTGGTCCAATATCAGAGTTTAGCAATCCTTGTTATTTAGAAAAAGAATTTATCAGTCCTATAATTTCTTGTTGTTCAGGCATGTCATACTAGTTTTGGAAGAATATGAGATCATAGCTTTATATTGGTCATTAACCTACTGAAATCCCTTCTTTCTTAGCAAGAGTTTCTGAAGAACAAAAATATGAAAAGAATCATCCAGAACAGAAACTTTTGAGCAGATCATTAACAATAAAGTCGGCTGCAATGTCAAAGATATATAAATAATATTGGCACCATATTAGCAATCTATGCTTGTAACTTGTAAGCCATGCATGGTAATTACCACAAATATTGATGGGTGCCTCTAATTCGAGAAGGATGGGCTGGTTGAGGAAGATATCCTTTGCAGCAATGCAAACGTTACGGATCTCGGCCTCGCTGAGGTGAATGTTCTTGCCACTTCCTTTGGTCTTCTTCCCTTCCAGTAGCCTCTCTATCAAATCATCTAGAGCACTTTCTTCCATTATTTTCCACTATAAAAGAATGAAAGAAAAGAAAGTCTTCTATGATTTCCTTCACATCATAAGGAGATAGTTCAAAGGGGAGAAGAGAGAGCAACAAAACAGAGAAATGAGAACCGAAGATTGAGGGGGTCATATGGTCTGAAATGAAGGAGGGAGAGGGTACCGACCATGGCCTCCGTATGACTTGGGCCCCATTTCTGACTTCCCGACAACCAAGTGGATAAGGGTGCAAATCTAGTGGCACTTAAAAAGAGCCCCAAAAATGGAACCGGCACCCAACAGTAGCTCAAAAATTGATCCTACGTATTAGGAGACCATGATCTTTCTTTTGTAGGAAAGTTGATGCGATGCAATCATGCAGCCCAACAAGCCAGTTCTTTGAAGAAAGAATGATCCAAACTTGATATCATCAAGCTTAGTTCAGCTTAAATGAAGTCAATATATAAATATATAAGCAAAAAATATTTTATAGTTATTTCTATGTTTATTTTTTATTAAATATATTATATTTTGTATTAAAAATATAAACAATGAATATAATAAAAATATATTATATCTTAAACAATGACTGCTTTGTTGGCTTGATGCAAATTTCCATGCAATCCAATAAAATCTGTGGAACTATATAATAAAATCTTAAAATCTCAAGACAGATGCGTGCAATGGATCTATTCATCAACCCCACATCTGAAAATCCAACATAAATGGCAGCATGTTGCAAGTCAAATTGGATTTGGTCGCAATGAAACTCGTAGCTCAATTAATTTAAACTGCAAGTTATGCGTTTTTTTCCCCCACAAGGCTTGGAAGATCAGAAATGATGTACCGCTATAAACTCGGCCAACGTCATCGGGCTCTTATTATTTCTGTATGAAACTTGCACCTACGCCATCACTCCCTTCCATTAAAGGAGATAACAATTCTATGATGAATAAAAAATGAGGATTAAAGTTAAGTTAATTAAATTAAATTTTAATTACAATTTACTTAGTTAAACTGAATTCTCTCTCGTTTTCAGAATGTTCGTATGATGGGTGGAGAGCGGAAATTTCAACGATGATATGTTTAGGCGGTGGAGGGAGAGATGTGGACCATTCGACAATCCTGGTTCACTTCTCTCCTTTTCTTTTCTCTTTTTCTTTTTCTCTCTTTTTCCCTGCATCTGGGCTGGTGAACCAACGTTGGAGGGTGTAGTTTGAACCTCCTTCACCGTGGAACATCGCCGGAGCTTGAGTTAACGTCGCCGGTGAGGTAGGGAGGCTGAAAAACTATCGCGCTCTTTTCTTCTGTTTCAGTTTCAAATAAAGACAATCTCTTCAATTCCAGCTGGTAGGGTGGGAGATTTTCCAATTAAAAAGTAAGGGAGGATCATCGGAGCTAGACGAACCTCCAGGGAAGTTCAGATCATCGCCGGCGACTTCGGCAAAGCGGAGGTAAAATTTTTACTTCTGTTTTTCTGTTTCAACTAAAGAAACAGTGGGATTTTTGGGAGGTTTGGGGCTGCTGTCATTGGAGAAGCTCGCCTGAGGGTAGGAGAGTGTCTCCGCCGCTCGCCGCAGCCATGATGGCCGGCGACGAGGAAAGAGGCTGCCGGCTGGGAATAAGACCGCGTCGTCTCGCCTGCTTCGGCCAGATCCAGCCGTGGGAGGCCACCGGACCTGGCGGTGTGCGCTGCCGCCCTTCACCGGCGGTGAACGGGCGGCGGGGAGGGAAGCCGGAGACTGCTTGGGTGCCGGCGGTGGCCGGACCTTCGGGAGGCGGAGAGAGGGAGAAGGAAGATCGGTGAGAGAGATGTCGGGTGAGAGAGAGAGGCGCCGGACGCGGGGACCTTTCCGGAGGTCGCCGCCGCCGTGGTCAGCGATGAGGTGGGGAGGCGCTGGCGATGGGGAGAGGGCGGCGGGAGCGGGCGTGGGGCTTCGGGCGAAGGACGTAGCTTATGTTGGGGCTTGTGAACTGGTTCAAGTTGCTTCCGGTCTCGGGGTTGGTTTTTAAATTAAAAATTGGATAAAAATATTAGGATTTGATTATAGAATTCATAGAGTTTTACTAATCTGGTTTAGATCTAAATTAAAAATAATTAAGTAAAGATTACTAGACATTGAATTAAAGATGAAACAATAAAATGATAGTTTATTGAATTCTAGATTTTAATTAATTAATTAATTAATTATATTTAATTATAGATGATCATTGTCTATTATTCTGCATTGAAAAGTTATTAAACTAGCAATTTGAGATAAGAGTTTGTAATATATTTTAATAACTCACATACTGCTTATATCATATTTTATTATTGATTTTCTCTGCATAATTGGGAATGAGCAGTATAAGTTTTGAGCTTTCTGTATGTGATGTAGCATGCTCTTCTGAAGGTGGTATGCGATGTGTTGGTATTGTAGGGGTGGTATGATGTAGCTTAGTATTTTAGAGGTGGTGGGGTGTGGCTTGGTATTCCTAGGGTGGTATGGTATGGCTCGGTATTCTAGAGATGGTATGGTATGGCTTAGTATTCTAGAGATGGTATAGTGTAGCTTGGTTTGGAATATGGCATGTATTAATATTGCTTGTACATGATACTAACTTTAGGAGGCAGAGTTGGTACCCTTTCTTGCCTATACTGGCAATGGTGGAAAGGGGGTAAGCTCAAGGAATGCTGATGTAAAATAAGTACCTGGCTGAATTCATTTGCGCAGGGCATTAATGTATAAACCAACATGAGTAGGAGAAGTATCATCAGGTTAAATTATTGACACATAATACTGGCGTTAGACTATGATAGTATATACCAGCAATAATGCTTCATGACACATGTTTGCTAAGAAAGAGGTTCACTTAGAGGATGCCTTATGTAGGTTATGGGTGCATAGATGGTTTGATTATGGTTGTAGTTATCTGAATGCTATGGTTAGTTTGACTATCGTTGTGGTTATAAGAATGTTTTGGATTGGATGTCTTTGTGGTTATGTCGATGGTTTGAACGTGGTTGCGATCACATGAATATGTTGCAGTATCACGATGCCTCTGAACCGGGTTCAAAATCAAATATGGTGGCAAATTCACAAGGTATTGATTTGCCTATCGTCTCACTAGATTATTGTACAACTTGAGGCTTTTGTTAATGTCTTGCCTTCGGTTGGGTTGGGCAACATATGATCGCATTAACAATAGATGTGACAAAAAAATAAACAGATAAGAGGATGAACGTCACAAAGCGCATTACAAAAATATTATTTACAGACAAATATTCTTTATATATCGGTAAAAATATATCCTTACATTACAAAATATTTACAGATGGAAGATATAACTTTGTCAATGCAACATGATATTGAGTGAAGGACAAAGCCAAACCCGATACACATCCAGTGGAAGACTACTGTGATTTATACCATATTATCTGCATAACGTGTGAACATGGAATGGTCCATCTCAACCAAAAAAAAAAAAAAATGTAATGTGTCGGCAAATTTTGCCAATAAGCCTGCATTGGTACGGCCACATATATTCTGGTTTGCTAAGGAAAAAAAATTATTGAACCGCATTCTTTTTTCTTTTTTTTTTTTTTGAAAAGGAAAATAGAGAAAGTAAGGTGCTTCCCCGCTAATTTATTATGTCACTCAACTTTGTTGGGTTTGACCCCTAATAAAGCTCGTGGTATCAGATGATGTCTGTTTTCGCTCAAAAGCGCACAAATTATATGGATTATGTTAAAATGGAGATTGCAAAGCAAACATGATGGCACTTAATCCTCAGAGATACAAGATGTTGGCGTTCGTCTATAGCCGCGAACAGAGGACTCACCTGTTTCACGGCGGCGCAGCGGAAGCTTCCGACGAGGATCATCGGTCGTCGAAGGGCTACAAGAGTCCCCAGAGATGCTTACACCCCTGGGCTGCGGTATCAGAGAGGAGAAGGTAGTAATGGAAAGAGGGAAGAAGCTAGAACTTATGAATCTGTCTCTTGCCGAAACCAAGGAGCTCGTCTCCCTTTTATTTTGCTCATCCATGAGACATCTCATTTATGGGTTATGGATGGACATCTCTTCTAGTCGAGCCTCGAAGGGTGAACAAATGCCCGTGCTCCACGAGGGCAGCTTCGTTTCAGCCGCAAGGAGAACAGGATCCTCTGTTTCACGGTCTTTGTTTCGTAACAATCTCCCACTCGTCTAGACAGGACCTTACTTATATGCCATCTCATTTCTCTCCTCTTGCAGTGCAGTGGGGTATGCGATCCGACGAATTTACACACAGTGACACATAGTAAAAATGCTGCATTAAGTTAATAAATAACTAACGCCGTACATAAACGATGCAATCCAATCTCGTCAGTGTCCTAGAAAATCCGATCACACCACAATTAAGTACTCTCAATCCCTCAAGGATTACTCTGAGTAGTACTTGAAAAAGACACTAAGTCAAGTGTCTGTGTCCATAATCATATGCAACTCATGCACATGATGCCCAGGCTATGGATCACAACAGATAAGGTACGATTGCGAATAATCTTTCTTGAATGCTCATACTAATCCATCTTTGTCCAGTTGACTTCCTAAGATTATCTCATGTGGCCATATTAATTTCATGACCCTGGAGGATAAGGCTAAGGAAGTCATCCTGAACTACAAATTCATGATATAGGCTCAAGTCTAAGGACACTACATAGTTGTAGGGCTCACACGGTAACGAAGAGAAAGTATCCCATTATCCCTACTGGGTCGACTTTAGCACATGCAACATAATGCATGCTACGGTGGAGCTCCCATTCAATGGGCTATGTCATACTCAAACACCGTACGAACACAATGACAGGTATCACAAAGTTGCTTGACTCGAGCACACACCAATGCTCCCAGTTTGGCTACAACAGGCTTTAGCATGGATCTGTGAACATACATGTACATACTCCATACTCGACTCTCCTGAGTATCATCTCAGTCCAAACTAAGACGACTTATTATTATAATTTATGTAGCCCATTTTGCAACTTATGCAATCTATAACTCATGCAGTCTGTAACTCATACAGTATCTTATGCAACCCATGCATTATGCAACACATGCATTCACTTAAGCATCTATCATGGCTACTTTAGTCTCATCCTGCCCACTACAAAAGTGTCAGATTGATCACCCTTGTGAGTAGGCTGATCAAAGCCTGTAACATTCATACACATATGTGCCTGCCAATATGAACTTATCATGATAATAATGAAAACAAGCATTTCATTTCAACATAAATAACACACAGTCTACAATGTCCATACAATCCTTGTCTATCAGATACAATACAGACCCAGACTCCTCATATGAGTCTGGAAGATATATCTAGCAATGGGCTTGGTCAATGGATCAGCCAATATCCTTCTAGTAGGGATATGTCTAAGGGTAACCTTTCCTTGCTTGACCATGTCTCGAATGAAGTGATATCTAATGTCAATATGCTTAGACCTTCCGTGATACTTGAAATCTTTAGCATATTGCAATGCTGCTATACTATCGGAACATATCTAAATAGTCTCATGAGCACTGGCTGATATCTCGAGTCGTCTCAAGAACTTCCTCAGCCACATGACCTTCTGGACAGTAGCCGAATAAGCAATGTATTCGACTTCCATAGTGGATAGGGCTATGTAGTTCTGTTTCTTACTGCACTAAGAGACAGTTCCACCTCTAAAGATGAACACATATCCTGAAGTGGATTTACGCTCATCTCTATCACCAGCCCAATCAGAGTCACAAAAATTCTTTAATCTCAAATCTCCTCCTTGATAACATAGGGCGAGATTAGCAGTACCATGAAGGTAGCAAAAAATCCTCTTTACTACTTTCTAATGAGCAAGCCCTGGGTTGTTTGGTATCGACTGACCAAGCCTACCACAAAGCTAATATCAAGACGTGTATACAGCATAGCATACATTAAACTTTTCACATCACTCGCATAGAAAATCCTGCTCATCTTCTCTCTCCTCATCCGTTCTAGAGCACTGGTCAATACTTAAAGTGCAACCCTTCTCTATTGGGATATCAACGAGTTTTGAATAGTGCATTCGGAATCATTCCAAGATTTTCTGAATATAAGTTTCTTGAGACAGACCAAGAAACTTCTTAGCACGATTTCTTAGGATCCTTACTCCTAGCACAAAATTCACCTCACCCATATCCTTCATCTCAAAATAGAGGACAACCACTCCTTAGTGGCATTGATCACTCCTATAGAACTCCTAGCTATTAGGATATCATCCACATACAGCGCTAAAAATAGAATCCCATCGTCTGATTTCTTAATGTATACACAGTGGTCCTCCTCAATCATGGTTAAGCCAATCGATGTAATGACTTCATAAAAATTAAAATACCACTATCTGGATGATTGTTTGAGACCATATATGGATCTTTTAAGGCAACACACTTTGCCCTTCTTTCCTTTATACACAAAGCCCAAAGGTTGATCCATGTAGATTTCTTTATCCAGGCTTCCATTAAGAAATGCTGTCTTGACATCCATCTGATGTAGCTCCAAATCTAACTGAGTTACCATAGCTAAGATCAGGCAAATGAAGGCAAATCTCACCACAGGATAAAATATCTCCTCATAGTCTACACCCTCCATCTAGGTATAACCCTTTGTTACAAGTCGAGCCTTGTACTTATCAATTGACCCATCAACCTTGCACTTTATCTTTAGGACCCACTTATTTCCTATAGATTTGCGCTCAGGTGGTAAGTCTACCAGGTCCCACACATGGTTCCTATCCATAGACTCCATCTCATCTTCCATAGCAGCTAGCCACTCTTTATGAACTGATGAATCAAGTGCCTCATGAACAGAGACTGGCTTATCTGGATCCAACGGAGCACAGAGAAATACATTCCCTTCGACCTCAAAGTATCACCATGGAACTATTCCATGTGTACTTCTCCATAACAATGGATCTATATTTTGGAACTACTTCCTGAAGGTATATTAACCCTCATAGGTGAGCTCCTACTAGGCTCAACCTGTGCGCTTCCACTGTCTGGTGTGCCACTCCCACTGGGCCCAGTACTCCCACTATCTATGGCAATATCTGAAACAGGTCGTAATGCCCCTCCCTCGCCAGAGATAGTAGGAAGGTCCTTCTGTAACTCATACAGGGTTAGGTCCTTCTTGATCTCACTAATGCTTGAAAATTCATTCTCTATGAATTCCACATCTCTGGACTCTAATTCAGTCAGTCCTCCATCAGGATGTTCACCATACATCACTTAATCCTTAGAATTTTAAGGGTACCCAATGAACACCTTTTTGTTGGCCTTAAAACCTAGCTTTTCCAACCTATGGAAGGTGTTATGAATGTATCCTGCTGAACCCCATGGGCACAAATGATCTACATAAGGTCTTGCGTGTCAGCTCCCCCTCCTCTCTGGGGCCACCGACAGCACACCTGCACACTTGTGGTAATCGGATAGAGTTTTACTAGTCTTATGTAGCGCTCCATAAAGAGCTAGAGAACCCCAACTAATTTCATAAGTGGCAGACACACGAAAACACATCCTGTTAAAAACTTTTCATTTTCATCTCAATTATATACACAAATCACCCAATCAACATTAAGCATCAACCTGCTCAGATAATATTTTTCATGACATTCCTCAGGCAGTTTACAAGATCACATTCACATTCGACATTAAAATCCTAAATGCACACATCATGCTCATAATTTTCTCCAAAACATAAGTCTCGTATTCATATCCAAAAAGGTCTAAAACATCATTACATCCCACTGTACACATACACATATACAAAATACAATTATCAAACCACACTCTCTCAATATACAAGGTTAGCATTTATACACTCTTGCATCCAAACAAGCTTTACCAGCTAAGGGTCCTATCCTGTTTATTTTGTGATCCTGGCAGAATATTCACTGATCTGAAAGAACATTTAAATTATAGAGGGATGAGACCTAAGTTCCAGTGACTGGATAACCATCTTACTATGGAGAAATAGAGAACCATAACCTCTTAATTTCAATCGTATGCTGAAACTATTTAACTTGTACAACTCAAAGTACATTTTTAACATGATATCAGATAAAATAAAATGTAGCTTATTCTTCAAATAACATATCAGTACTGGAATACTCTATAATAACTCTTCACTGAAAGATAACTCATTAAAATAAAACTTCATGCATTGCAATATGAAGATATGCATTCTTTATCTACAACCCAGACTCCCATCAGGATCTGCTTGCCCACTGGCATCTCAAGTAAGCTCTCCCTCTCGGGTTAACTATTGGGCCCATTGGCCCTTTTTATATCACAACATATGCTTTTACATCTCATGATGCTGGGCTGTGTGTGTAATGCCTTGAGGTACCACCCTACAGTCGCCCTTCTGTAGGTGTACTCTCATCGGGTGCGTGACTAGCAACAGGATCCCCGCACAAATAGCACCCCTTACCCGTGCGGTTCACCTGGCAAAGTGCTTTGTTCCTTAACCCTGGAACCTCGGGTTTTCTCTCTGCCCCATGGGCTATATATAGTAATCAGCTCCACTGAGCTATGATTCATGCCCCCACGGGCTGCTCACAACCAGTTCCACTGGCCTGGTTAGGCATGCACTCACCCCTGATTCTGGGGTTCATCGTACGATCTGTTCGCAAGGAGGTGCCGGCTCGATAGTAGTGTCACTACAAGAAATTTAAAATATTGCGACGCCAAAATGCGTCGCTATTGCGTCGCTATGCCATGTTTAGCAATGCAATAGCGACGCAATGATGGCGTCGCTCAACTCCCCGTCGCAATACTCTTTTGTCGCAATTGCGTCGCAATATTGCGACGCTCTGCGACGCATAAAAATGCATCGCTAAATTTAAAAATTAAATTTTTTAAAAAATTATTAATAAATATTGCGACGCAAAATTGCATCGCAATATTTAAAATTAAATTTTAAAATAAAAAAATTTATTATTAAATATTGCGACCCAATTAATGCGTCGCAAGATTTAATAATAATTTTTTTGTTTTAAAAATTAATTTTTATTATTGCGACGCAATTGATGCGTCGCAATATTTAATATAAATTTTTTGTTTTAAAATTAATTTTAAATATTGCGATGCAATTTGATGCGTCGCAATATTTTAATAAATTTTTAATTTTTAAAAATTAATTTTAAATATTGCGACGCAATAAATTGCGTCGCAATATTTATTAATAAATTTTTTAAAAATTTAATTTTAAATTAGCGACGTATTTTTATGCGTCGCAGAGCGTCGAAAATTTTTTTAAAAAAATATTTAAATGATTAAAAATTAAAACGGTTAATAAAATTTCGTTAAATCTAAATATTGATACAAACATTTTCACTCAATCCAAACAATAATAAATTTCAAAAAATAATTTATATATTAAAATTTAAAAGTTTTTACAACATAAAAAAAAAATACATCAAGAATCTGAATGATCACGTGAAGGCTGTGGAGGCTGTGGAGGCTGTGGAGGCTGAAGACTCTGCGACAAGCGTCTAACCATATCCCGCAAATAGTGCATTTCATCTCGCATGTCAGCAACCTCCTGATCCCGGCCTCGCATACGATCCTCAAAATCCTGCTCGTAATCCTGGCGAAGCTCCTCTGCAATAGATCTGCGAAGCTCCTCTAAACGCTCGGGAGGAAGATCAGCAGGAACTCGCGAGCTGGAGGCCTGATGGGGAAAAAATGTAGAAGCTCTAGTGCCCATACCATAGACCCTGCGGTCTCGTGGCTGGGCACCAACAGCCTCCAAAAACACACGTCGACTCTCATCTGCTGAGAGTTCGACGGGCGTCTCCCCATCAGTAGAGTCGACCTGTGATGCCTGGGATCGAAGCTCGTCGACTCGTGTCTTGAAATTATGAAATCAATAATAAATGAGTTAATAAATTTCTAGAAATAAAATTTTAAAAATTAAACAGATACTACATAAATCTAATTTCTTACCGCAACCTCCCGTGATCGCGTATCGACCCAGGAGCCGTCCCTCCTGGTGTGTGTCGCCCTGAATAGACGAAACTCACCAGGATCTCCGCCCTCCTGCTCAGTCTATAACAATAAAAAAATGATATTAATAAAAATATTTGTAAAGAACTAAAATAGTAATTAAAATATTTATGTTTTCTTACCATACGCCGTCTGTGCTCCTGAATCGAAATGGAGCCCGATGTATGACAGGAGAGACCCGTGCCACGACCGCCCTTCTCAGATCGGCGGTTCGTGCTGGCTGATGCGGACCTCCTGCGCCAGCCATCGGACTCCCAGGCCTGCTGCCACTCGTGCCAAATACCCTCTGGCACGTGCGCAGGACGCTGACCCGACGACCTCCAACGATGAAGCATGTCGGAGTATCGGCGTCGCGTCAGAGCCTCCCATGCTGCCCTAATGGCATCATGGGTGGCAGGATCCACGTAAATTTTTTTGCATTAAAATAAACAGTTAGTTTCTGAATTTATTAACTTTAAAGAATTATATATCACTGCTAAATTGTATTTAATAAGTTTACCTGAAACTCAGAAAAATAAAACTCCCTCGTGGCCGGCGATACGTGGCGCCAATCGTAGCCACTGGGATCTGCACGCCTCTGAAAAACGGCGCTGATGTGGCTGGAGACATGATGCTGCTCAATGAATCTGTTAAAAAATGCAAGTTTATAAGTTAATGACTTAAAAACATTAACAAATATTTGTAATTAATATATACTTACATCCCCTGAGCATCAAGTCGAAGTAAAGTGCGGCCGAAGGCGGAAGAACTCTCGGAGGTCTGTGCCGATCGGGTAGATGGTAATACTGCTGCAGAGGTCGAAGGCTGCGCCTCTGCTGGAGATCCAAACTCTCCATCTCCGACGCTCATGTGATCTGATGTCGAAGGATCCAAACTACGTCTCTGCTCACCCAATCTATCGTCGGTAGATCTACCTCTGCCCCTCATACTGAAAATACTAAGGATTCACACAATTAAATTACGATTAATGATTGACTATGTACGAATTTAACACTTATAAAAAAAAGTTAAATTTTAAAAAACCTTTATGTTTAATCGTTGTCATTTGTTTCGTGAAATGTTGGTTCAACATCCGATGCCGTATCGGATTGCGAATCAGTTTCATTATCGGAAGGAAACCGAACATTTGCATCCGCAATTTCTTGGACATCACCACTTGGATCGATAAGTGATGTTTCAGGAGCTCTTGTGTCGTCCTCAATTGCATGCAGTTCCATCTCATCCTCTTGAAATGCAGGGCACTCGGCTGATTGACTTGATGAACTCTCCTCTAATACGATTGTTGAACGTGGGACGATTTTAGAAACGGCCCACCAATCTCGCTTGTCGTTGCGCAAACTTGGATATCCGCAGTAAAAGACTTGCTGAGCTTGGGATGCAAGGATGAATGGGTCATATTTCTGTAATCTTCGTCGATGGTTCACTTCAACCAAATTATAGTCGTTATGAACCCTTTTGCCCACAGGAATTATCGGATCGAACCAATCACAACGAAACAATACGGTTCGTTTTAAAGGCCAACCGGGATATTCAACTTCAACCACCTCTACTAACTTTCCATAATAATCCTGCATATTTGCTCCAACACTTTCTCCTTTTACACACACGCCCCAGTTCTGAGTGCCTCTTGAAGCTGCTAATCGTTCAATCTGAAATTTGTACCCATTTACAAAATAGCCAGTAGAGGTTGTTACGGTCTTCAATGGCCATTGCGATAGACATTTAATGAAAATATTGTCGGTTGTCGACCATGGACCGTTTACCTATAAATTAATAAGCTATTGACATCCAATTCAAAAAATAATTGCCATTATCGAAATTGATTGAGTGATACTACTCACAAATTCATAAAACCAGTAAGCAAACTCCGTTTCTAATTTCTGCCCAATTGCAACTTGACTGATGTCGGGATTCATCTGTCGTTGTCTATCACAAAACATCCTTATGGGATGAAAAGGATGAAAACTACTGTTAGAAATTAAATATTATGGTATATTATTATATAAATTTAAATTTTAATTTAGCATTGAAGTATACACTTACTCAATATATGGATCGACTTCTCGACAGTTCATTAGGATGTAATAATGTGCTGCATTATACTCCATATCGCTAAGATTTCTTGACTTCTGCCCACCAAATGAACGGCCGATAGCTTTAAAAATTGATATTCTACCGTCATTAGCTTCTGCTTCGTCCACACATACGTCATCGTTACGACCATGATTTGGCTCCTCGTGTGGACGTGACCCTCAAAGTAATGCGAGGCAAAAGCTGAAACTTCTTCGACCAAGTGTGCATTGCATATAGAACCTTCAACCCTTGCCTTATTACGCACATTATTTTTTAACTTCTTAAGATACCTATATGTAAAGTTGCAACAAAAAATTAACGAATTTTTCAAGCAATGAAATAATATTTCAAATGTCAACATATCTTAATGATGTATATATTTACCTCTCGAATGGATACATCCAGCGATACTGCACAGGACCAGCTATGCTCGCTTCGTATGGCAAGTGAACCGGTAAATGCTCCATTGAGTCAAAAAAACTGGGAGGAAATATTCGCTCAAGCTTGCATAAAATAATTGGAATTTCCTCCTCAAGCCTTGCCATTGATGCAGAAGTAATGACTGCGGCAGATAACTCCTTGAAGAATAAGCTGAGCTCCGTAATTGCCTTCCAGACATGTTGCGGAAGCAACTCACGAAAAGCTATAGGTAATAATCGTTGCATGAAAACATGGCAGTCATGGCTCTTCATGCCGAACAACTTGAGCTTATGCATGTCCACACACCTACCGATATTTGAGGCATAACCATCTGGAAATTTTAACCCTCTTAGCCAGTTACATAAAACTTCTCGTGAATTTCTGTCAAGAGTGTAACATGCTTTAGGATAGGTCCCATCGGCACTCCTTCTCAAATCACCTCTTCTACAGTACTGATTAAGTTCTTCTCTTGACTTTGCAGTATCTTTTGTTTTTCCCGGGATGTTTAGCACCGTGTTAAATATGTTATCAAAGAAATTTTTCTCTATATGCATGACATCCAAGTTGTGCCGGATGAGATTTGTGCTCCAATAAGGCAAATCCCAAAATATACTTCGTTTCTTCCAGTTATGTTCTTTACATATACGGCTATTTATTCTATCTGCATCTGGTTCCCATGCATACATCAACCCCAAATTCTCTATAGAATCAAATAGATCCGTGCCGGACCTAACCGGTTCGGCAAATTTTGTGACTGCTTTGTTCTTCCGGAAGGCGATCAAGTTACGCCTGTAAGGATGATTTGGTGGCAAGAACTTCCTATGGTTATCAAACCATGACTGCTTACCACTCTTCTGCAATGTAAATGCATCCGAATCATACATGCAATGAGGGCATGCCAGACGTCCAGCAGTGCTCCAACCAGACAACATTGCATATGCCGGAAAATCACTTATTGTCCACATCAAAGCAGCTCTTAAAAAATTTTGTTTCATAGAAATGTCGTAGGCTACCACTCCTGTTTCCCACAACATTTTCAATTCGGCCACCAACGGTTGCAGAAAGACATCAATCTTTTCCTTAGGATTTGATGGTCCTGGAACCAAAACGGTTAAAAACATTGCAGGATCTTTCATGCACTTCACGGAGGAAGGTTATATACAGTCAGTATCACAGGCCAACATGAATACTGTTGCCCCACTTGACCAAATGGTTGGAAGCCATCGGTACAAAGACCTAATCTCACATTCCTTATATCTTCAGCGAAAACAGGATGATTTTCATTGAACTGCTTCCAAGCCTTTGAATCTGATGGATGCCGCATTTCATCCTCTTTAGATTCATGTTCGGCATGCCATCTCATATCAGCAGCTGTTGCCTCAGATCTATATAATCTCTGCAGGCGTGGGGTAAGAGGAAAGTAATGCATCCTCTTGTAAGGCACACTTTTCCTCCTACTTGTACCGGCTCCTCCTTCGGTGTTTTTGAACCTCGATTGCCCACAAATCTTACACCATCTCAGCTCTGAGTCTTCACCCCAAAATATCATACAATTGTTCAAGCAACAATCGATCTTATTAACTGGAAGCCCAAGCCCACGCAACAACTTCTTTGTTGCGTAAAAACTGTCTGCGGCAACATTATCATTTGGCAGAATTTCTTTGATTAACTCAGCTACAGAATTGAACGCCTTTTCTGATAATCGATGTTCTGCCTTAATATTCAACATTCGAGCAGCTGTAGAGAACTGGGAATGACCCTCACACCCAGGATACAATTCTTGATTGGCAGCACTCAACATATCGTAAAATTGTTGTGCTTCTGGGTTTGGTTCTTCCATAAATGTATTCTGATTGAAGTCATTACCCGATGCATTCATAACCATTTGTTCATATGTGTTTAAATTCACAAATGGTTCTTCTACGGGAATTGACTCTTGTTCGCCTATAACAACTGCTGGAATATCCTCTGGTTCACCATGACAGTACCAAACATAGTAATCAGGCACAAAACCCTTCTTACACAAATGCACCTTAACAGTTTCCACATCTCTGTAGGCTTTATTCTGACACCTGTGGAAGTTGCATGGGCACCTAATCCTAGGCCCATCCATCCATTCAGGTTGGCTACATGCAAATGCGATAAACTCTTCCAATCCATTCAAAAAATCTGGATTCAGCAAGCCATCTTTTATCCTTGCATACATCCATGAGCGAGTCCCGCTCATTTTTGTCCGACTTATACAAAGTCTGGTAAAGCATTAATTAAAACCAAAAAATAAAACTATATTAGTATTACTAATATATCTAAATTATTTCTTGGGCACAACTAATTAAGGTTAATTACAACCAATTAAATCATTTATAAGTACGCAAATAATTTAGATATATTTATGTACTAATATAATACAACCAATTGCTAGGAAGGACCGATGCATAGGTTAATGGCTAAAGAGAGGGCTTGAGTTTGTGTCGGGCCATAAGGCGATGCGTTTAGTCATTAGACTTCACAAGAATTCAAGTGTCTTAAATAATTCTACCTTCACTCCATGTCTACAAGGTAAGGCCCTATCCCATTCAAGAATATTTTTTGTGATATGTTATTATGCTATTAATTATCATCGATCGGCAATATTGAAATTTCGGCAGCATTTCCCATATGTTCTCCTACATGTGTGGTATATAAGCCACACTAGGAGAACGTATGAGCAAATGCAAACTGAAATCTCACCCCACGACAATTACTAGCAGACTAACATGTCACAAGAAATATTCCAAACTGTCCACCAGGACAATTTGAGAATTTGCAAGACTAAGGCTTACAAATTCTCAAACGGGTCTAAAGGTTAATTAAAGTGCTGTGATTATGAAAGTCCGAAGATAATCGAACTTATGCTTGTTATTCTTAACATCTTGTGAATTATACATGTAATCACTAACTTTTTTAAGATTATTGTGTCAAATACAAAGGTTTGCGAATACTAAAATGTAAATCATTGAAACTAGTAATTTGTTGCTGGAAATTAAATAATATAACAACAAAACATTTTATTTAGCATTTCAAAATGTAATGCATCATTAAGTTTGCAGCAAAATATAAATAATCAAAATATAACAAATGTAAATGAGTAAAAATGCACAAATACTATGTCATAAACATTCTGCTTAAATTAATTATTGCATAAATAATATGTAAATTAAATAAACATTCTGCTTAAATTAAGAAAAATTTTTTTTTTTTTTTCACAGGGGGGCGGGGGGTTTCCCCCCTCCCCACTGCTATGACCCCAAAATTTTTTTTTTTTTTTTTCACAGTGGCCTGGCCACCGTGGCCAGGCCACTGCCGGCCACGGCAACGGCCGTGTCCGGACAAGAAAAGAAGGGGGGGGGGGGGGGTTCCCCCTTCCCCCCCCGCTATCACCCCAAATTTTTTTTTTTTTTTTTTTCACAGTGGCCACTGCCGGCCACGGCAACGGCCGTGTCCGGACAAGAAAAGAAAGGGGGCGGTGGGGTTTCCCCCCCCTCCCCCCCCGCTATCACCCAAATTTTTTTTTTTTTTTTTTTCAGAGTGGCCTGGCCACCGTGGCCAGGCCACTGCCGGCCACGGCAACGGCCGTGGCCGGACAAGATAACAAAGGGGGGGCGGGGGGTTTCCTCCCTCCCGGCCCCCTGTTTAAAAAAAAATTTTTTTTTTTCATTACAGTGGCCTGGCCACCAAGGCCAGGCCACTGCGGCCCCGGAGAAGACGGCCGGACAAGAAAAGAAAGGGGGGGTGCGGGGGGTTTCCCCCCCTCCCCCCCATGCTATGACCCCAATATTTTTTTTTTTTTTTTTTCACAGTGGCCTGGCCACCGTGGCCAGGCCACTGCCGGCCACGGCAACGACCATGGCCGGACAAGAAAAGAAAGGGGGGGGGGGCGGGGGGGGGGGTTTCCTCCCCTCCCGGCCCCCCCTTTAAAAAAAAAAAAAATTTGATTACAGTGGCCTGGCCACCGTGGCCAGGCCACTGCGGCCACGGCAGCGGCCGTGGCCGGACAAGATAACAAAGGGGGGGCGGGGGGGTTTCCTCCCCTCCCCGGCCCCTCTTTAAAAAAAAAAAAAAAAAATTTGATTACAGTGGCCTGGCCACCGTGGCCAGGCCACTGCGGCCACGCAGCGGCCGTGGCCGGAGAAGACGGCCATGGCAGCGGCCGTGGCCGCCTTGTCCGGCCACGGCAGCGGCCGTGGCCGGACAAGATAACAAAGGGGGGGCGGGGGGGTTTCCTCCCTCCCCGGCCCCCTCTTTAAAAAAAAAAAAAATTTGATTACAGTGGCCTGGCCACCGTGGCCAGGCCACTGCCGGCCACGGCAGCGGCCGTGGCCGCCTTGTCCGGCCACGGCACGGCCGTGGCCGGACATGAAAAGAATGGGGGGCGGGGGGGGGGGTTTCCTCCCTCCCCCTGTTTAAATTTTTTTTTTTTTTTTTATAACAGTGGCCTGGCCACCGTGGCCAGGCCACTGCCGGCCACGGCAGCGGCCGTGGCCGGAGAAGACGGCCACGGACCTCCGTGGCCGGGGACGGCAGCAGGTAAATAAAAAAAAACAGAAATTTTTTTTTTTTTTTTTGGATTTTTGGGGCTAACCTTTGTTGAGATTCGCCTTGGCCGGGTAGCTGGGCGGAGGAGATCTCGGGGGGGGCTGGGAGTCGGAGGAGATCGCCGGAGTTTCGAGGTTTATCACGGCGGCGGTGGCTAGGTCAGACCGAAGGAGGAGAAAGAACGAAAGGGGTTTAATACAGGTAATTAGCGATGCCAAATGGCGTCGCTAATTTCGTCGCAATAAATTTTTTTTTTTTTTTTTTTTGTCTTAGCGACGCACGTGGGCGTCGCTAATCCATCGTTAATAAATGTAAAAAATACTTTATGAAAATATAGCGACGCCAATAAATGCGTCGCTAAAGCGTCGCTAAATTGGCGCCATCACCTGGCGGGAAAAAATTTTATTTCTAATATTGCGTCGCTAAGGCGTCGCAAATTTTTTTAATAATTTAAATGATTAATAAAAAAAGTTATTACATATTGCGACGCAATCAGTGCGTCGCAATTATTTTTTAAATATTTTTAAATGAAAATATTTAAATTTATTATAATAATTGCGACGATAAATTGCGACGATCCGACTGTTGCGATCGATCCTAGCCCTGATCCCGATCGGCCATGGTCGATCTGGACCGTGGGAGATCCGTCCGAGATCGGCGACGATCCGACGGTTGCGATCGATCCAAGCCCTGATCCCGATCGGCCACGACCGATCTCGGACCGTGGCGATTCGTCCGAGATCGGCGATGATCCAACGGTTGCGAAACGATCCAAGCCCTGATCTCGATCGGCGACGACCAATCTCTGGACCGTGGCGATCCGTCCGAGATCGGCGACGATCCAACGCTTGGATCGATCCAAGCCCTGATCCCGATCGGCCATGACCTATCTCGGACAGTTGCATCCTCCGAGATCGGCGACGATCCGACGGTTGCGACCGATCCAAGCCCTGATTCCGATCGGCGACGACCGATCGCGGACCGCGGCTATCGGTCCGATCGGCAAAGGTCCGACGGTTGTGATCAATCCAAGCCCTGATCCCGATCGGCCAGACCTATCTCGAACAGTTGCAATCCGGTCCGAGATCAGCGACGATCCGATGGTTGCGATCGATCCAAGCCCTGATCCGATCGGCGACGACCGATCGCGGACACGGCAATCGGTTCGATCGGCAAAGGTCGACGGTTGTGATCAATCCAAGCCTGATCCCGATCGGCCACGACCTATCTCGAACAGTTGCAATCCGTCCGAGACGACGATGATCCGACTGTTGCGATCGATCCAAGCCCTGATCCCGATCGGCCACGGTCGATTCTCGGACCGTGGCGATCCATCCGAGATCGGCAACGATCCGACGGTTGCGATCGATCCAAGCCCTGATCCCGATCGGCCACGACCGATCTCGGACCGTGGCGATCCGTCCGAGTCGCGACGATCCAACGGTTGCGATCGATCCAAGCCCATCTCGATCGGCGACGACCGATCTCGACCATGGCGATCCGTCCGAGATCGACGACGATCCAACGCTTGCGATCGATCCAAGTCCTGATCCCCGATCGGTGACGACCGATCGCGGACCGCGGCAATTGGTCCGATCGACAAAATACGACGGTTGCGATCGATCCAAGCCCTGTCCCGATCGCCACGCCTATCTCGGACAGTTGCAATCCGTCAGAGATCGGCGACGATCCGACGGTTAGCGATCGATCAAGCCCTGATCCCTATCGGCCACGACCGATCTCGGACCGTGGCGATCCGTCGAGATCGGCGACGATCCAACGCTTACGATCGATCCAAGCCCTGACCCGATCGTGACGACCGATCGCGGACCGCAGCAATCGGTCCGATCGGCAAAGATCCGACGGTTGCGATCGATCCAAGCCCTGATCCGATCGGCCACGACCGATCTCGGACCGTGGCGATCCGTCCGAGATCGGCGACGATCCAACGGTTGCGATCGATCCAAGCCCTGATCCCGATCGGCCACGACCGATCTCGGACCGTGGCGATCCGTCCGAGATCGGCGATGATCCGACGGTGTGATCGATCCAAGACCTGATCCCGATCGGCGACGACCGATGCAATATTTGCGTGCAATATTTGCGTCGCATATTAAAAATTTAAAATATTTAATTCTGCTAAAAACATTGCGACGCAAATATTGCGTCGCAATATTTTATTGATATTTATATTATAAAAAATTAATTTAAAAATATTGCGACGTAATATTTGCATCG
>UESW01001554.1:135406-168870 GCA_900491605.1 Calamus simplicifolius | reverse complement strand
AGCGTGCAGGTGGTAGACCGTACGCTGCAACGGGGTATGGTCGTGCACAGTGACAGACATACAACGGACCATACGCTGTTATGAGGCATGGTTACACCCTGCTATAGATGTGCGGCGGATCACGTGGGCATGCCAGGTGGCCCAGAGCGGGCCAGGTCATGCACCGGGGGTCGAAGTACTGTTCATGTGGCCCGAGACCAAGAGGGGGTCTCGAGGGTTGAGATAATGTTCATGTGGCCTGAGACCGAGAGGGGGTCTCGGGGGTGTTGAGAGAGCCTCCGTCAGTCGCCGTTATGTTGTCGTTTACTTCGACGGTGTTGGATCAGCCATATCAGATGCCCCCTCACCCCTGAGACGGAGTGGGCCTACCCCAATAAGGTGAAAGGGGTGTCACCCCCCAAGTGGCTGATCCCTGCCCTTCGCGAACCGCCTCCGGACACGTGCCTATGGGCGCTGCGATGATTTTATGTGGGCGGTGTGGGGATGTGAAAAGGCGGCCAATACTGTCCACCCGATTTGCGGTGATCGTCCTGGAAGCAGGGTTGATCCGTTGGAGTCCGTGAAGAAAGTCGTGCCATTATTACCCATCATAGCGGCGACATCAGCGGCGTCCCATCATTGGCTTGAAGCAAATCGTATCTTGCGCTCAGCGGTTTCCGAGGCAGTCCATCCTATTGCGGGAGTCCACGTGGGGACGAGACACGGCGGGACAATTTGAAACTGAATAAAACCCGGGTGGAGGGTCGAAAGCAGCCATTCTGTTCCTGCTATCATCGTCTTCTTCCTCTGCTTCCTTGATTTTCTGCCCCTTGGTCCCCCCTGCAACACGAGAGCCTGTGCACGTCACTTTCCTTCTCAGGTCAGCTGTTCGCTCCTCCTAGGCTTCCTGTTCCTTCTTCTCGCCATGAGTTCCCAGTCCTGGTCCGCGGAGGACGATTCGGAGGATCGTTCTTCGTCCGAGAGGCCTCGAGCTTCGCCTTCTTCTCCCCCTTCTCCTTCTGCTTCTCTCAAGTGGTCCTCTGATCCGGAGGACCGCGTCCCTCTGGCCCAACGGCGGATCACCGGGGAGGCTCCCGTAGGGAGGCGTCCAGTGGCGGCTGGTAGGGCTCCATCGAGGGGCCACCAGGCGGGGGCCAGCACCTCCTCGAGAGTGGGGGCGGAATCCCCGGAAGGGGCCACCTCCACGGTAACAGGCGAGGATTTAGCAAACATCCAGGCCCGTTACCAAATCCCCCGGGATATCGGGCTTTATCTTCCAACTCCCGATGATAGAGTGATCTCCTCTCGACCGGGTCGAGTGGCTATTTACGAAATTTCCTTGAGGGTGGACCTCCGTTTACCCCTCCCCTTTTTTTTCGTGAACCTCCTAGACTATTACTCCCTGACCCCTTCACAGTTGGTCCCAAACTCCCTTAGGGTCGTTAGTGCCTTCGTTGTCCTTTGCCACCATCTCCAAATTACACCTCGGGTCTCTCTCTTTCGCTCATTCTACATTCTCCGGTCTCAGAAGGGTTGGTGGCTATTTCAGCCCCGACCCGGCCGAGTCTTGAAACTCCTTCTTCCCACCTCCATCAAGGGGTGGAAAATCCCAGTTTTTCTTTGCCAATCTTGACCAAGTTAAGGCCCGGTGGGGTGATGAGGACATCAATTCAGACCAGAGTTCAGGTCAGTCGAACCAGTCCTTGGATGTTCCTGTACCAGCAACCCAGAGTCAGCAGGCCACGTCAGGGAAGACCACACCAGATAATCTACGAAGGTCCAAGAGGTTGCAGAACAAACGGGCTTGAAATTTTATGTGTCGGACTGGGCCCAAACTTGGCTGGTCACATGGAAACGGACTGCTGATTCAAAGTCATTGCCTTGGCATGAGCTGCTGTGGATTTTGGCCATCCGGGCTCGTCTGATAGGAGTTTTGGGCCTGTTTTCGTTTTTAATGGCATAGTTGTAATTTTTCTGAACTTATGATGTTAGGGTTTTCTCTCTTATTTAAGTTGGTTTTGGGCGGCCGTCAGAGGCAGAGAAGAAAGACGCTGTTTTAGATTTCCTTTTTTTTCCTCTTGAATAAGATGAATGTTTTCTTTTTTTCTGATTCAAAACAATTGAATTGAAAATTCAATTGCTCTTCCTTTAAATTTCGGATTGTGAGTGATCAAAATTCAAAATTTTCCCCTTTTCTTGTCAAGATTCGAACCAAACCTGGACGAATTCTTTTCTCGCAGATTAGATCGTTCTTGAGTTGCAGGCGTTTTGAATATCGCCCTGCATCAACTTGGTATCAGAGCCTTGATCCATTCCTTCCATTACCGCCTTGATCCATTCCTTCCATTACCATCTTGATCCATTCCTTCCAAACCCAAATATCAACCCTAACCGAAATTTGATCCAATGGAGCAGAAGAACAATGATCAATCCCTGAGAGACGCCGTGAGAGATGCTATGCAAGACGCCATGCGAGACCAGCACCAGGTGATGCAACAGATGATGCAAACCATGCAGGCGATGATGGCGCGGCTGGAGGTGCAGAATCGTGCCCAACCCCTTCGCGTGGAGGAGCGTGATGAAATTGATGAAGGTAGGGAGAGGGGTTTCGAAAATCTGGAGGCACCACCAATTCGAAGAGGGCAACAGAGGCCTGATGTTGGACTTCCAAGGTATGTCGATCAACCTCCCTATTTCGAAAATCAGAATCGGTGGGAAGCAGGCTTCAGGGTCGAAATTCCAGAGTTTAAAGGAGGAATTAACCCAGACGAGTATGTAGATTGGACCCTTCAGGTCGATGATGTTTTTCGTCTGAAGGAGGTGCCCTTAGACAAGCAGGTACCGCTTGTCACAATTCGATTCAGAGATAGGGCTGCTGCTTGGTGGCATGCGCAGCACTATCGTAGATATATGGATGGGAGACCTCCATTAGCGTCATGGGCAGCGCTAAAGCAGGAGATGAACAGGGAGTTTTTGCCTCCGAACCATGAGCAGATTTTGTATTCGAAGTTGCATGGTTTGACGCAAGGTAGTCGGAGCGTCGAGGAGTACACAACTGAATTTTATCGATTGGTTGCACGAAATCGGTTGATTGAGGCTGAACCGAGATTGATAGCCATGTATCTTCATGGCTTGCGGCTGCCAATCCAAGATGCACTGGCTGTGCATCGAATTGATAGCGTAGGAGATGCGCATATGAGGGCTCAGGCAGTGGAAAAGAGCTTGATGAGAAACAGGGGGTTTCAGAGCAGAGGGGGTTTTACTACGGGCCAGAGTTCAGGGCAGAATTCAGGGGGCAAATTTATGCCTCCAGTAGCGAGGCCGCAGGCATCAGTACCTCCAAGACCAACAGGGTCGAGTGGAACCTCAGGTTCTCAGGCGAGAGTGGGCAGCAACAGGGCTAACATTCGGTGCCATCGGTGTCAGAATTTGGGGCACTATGCCAATGAATGCCCCAAGGCGCGAGCTCAGTTGTATATGGAGGATTATATGGAGGACGAAAATGGAGGAGAGTTCCCTGAGGATGAGGAATTTAATGATGAGCTGTGTGTTATTGATCCGGACCATATTCAAGGGGAGAGCTTGGTGATACGAAGAATGTGTCTGGCGCCGAGATCAGATGAGGATTGGCGTCGGCACGACATCTTCACAACGAAATGTTTTGTGGCTGGCAAAACATGTCGTGTTATCATAGACTCCGGCAGTTGGGAGAATGTGATAGCAGAGGAGGCTGTGAAGAAGCTGGGGTTGCAGACAGACCCTCACCCACATCCATATAAGCTCGGTTGGGTGAACCGAAATGCAGACATTCAGGTCAGCCGAAGGTGTAAGTTGTCACTGTGTTTTGGTCCTCATTTCGAGACAACTATTGAGGCGGATGTTGTTCCAATGGATGCTACTCACATCATACTGGGGCGTCCGTGGCAGTTTGATAACAGGGCAGTATACAACGGGTACACCCACAGTTATATGCTGCGTCCAGATGGGAGGAAAGTTATTTTGAAGCCGCTTCAGGAAGTGAGTGGACAGAATACAGTAATTTGTTTACCAAGCACAGAATTCGATGCGAGTTTGGATGGAGAGGATGTTTGTTTTGCTTTGGTGAGCAAGTCAGGAGACTTCGGCGTGGAAGAGGAGCAAAGGCCAAATATGATTCCTGAGGAGTTGGTGTCTATCTTGGAGGAATTCCGAGATGTTGTATCAAAGGAGCTACCGGCCGGATTACCACCTCTCCGAGATATTCAGCACGGCATTGACCTTATTCCGGGCTCAGTGTTGCCGAATAAGGCTCATTATCGGATGACACCGCAGCAGCATGAGGAATTGAGGAGGCAGGTCCAAGAACTTTTGGACAAGGGGTTCGTACGGGAGAGCATTAGCCCGTGCGCGGTGCCAGCCCTTTTGGTACCGAAGAAGGATGGTACGTGGCGCATGTGTGTCGACAGCCGCGCGGTTAACAAAATTACTGTGAAGTACAGGTTCCCGATACCGAGGTTGGACGACATGCTTGATCAGTTGAGTGGTGCTAAGGTCTTCACGAAGATTGATTTGAAGAGTGGGTACCATCAGATAAGGATGAAGCCTGGAGACGAATGGAAGACAGCCTTCAAGACTAAGGAAGGGCTGTATGAATGGTTGGTAATGCCATTCGGGTTGTCCAACGCGCCGAGCACGTTCATGCGCGTAATGAACCAGGTTTTACGTCCATTTCTTAGCTCATTTGTGGTTGTCTACTTTGATGATATTTTGATATACAGCAGGACAGCCGAAGAGCATGTGGGCCATGTGGCACAGGTTTTGTCAGTGTTACGTGAGAACCAGTTAGTTGCTAACCCAGAGAAGTGCATTTGGATGGTTGGGAGACTGATTTTTCTGGGGTACGTTGTGACTGGAGAGGGGATTCTCCCAGATAGGAATAAGGTGCATGCAATTGTGGAATGGCCAGTACCTTCAACCTTGACAGAATTGAGATCCTTTTTGGGTCTTGCAGGGTTTTATCGCAGGTTTGTCAAGGGGTACAGTGAGCTGGCTGCACCTTTAACGGAATTGTTGAAGGGAGCCAGATTCGGGTGGAATGATGCCGCACAGGAGGCATTTGATGGGCTGAAAGTCAGATTGACCGAAGCTCCTTTATTGGGTCTTCCTGATTTTGATAGAGTTTTTGAGGTGGATTGTGATGCTTCGAAGACTGGAATTGGGGCAGTGCTTAACCAGGAAGGAAGACCAGTCGCATACTTCAGTGAGAAGCTGGGAGGAGCTAAACTGGCTTATTCGGTTTATGATCTGGAATTGTACGCCATTGTGAGATCCTTGCAGCATTGGCGCCACTACTTGATTCAGCGGGAGTTTGTACTGTATTCAGACCATCAGGCGCTGAAGTTCTTACAGGGTCAGCATAAACTGAGTTCAAGGCATGCGAAGTGGGTGAGTGCCTTGCAGGAATACACTTTCAGCATCAAGCACAAGTCTGGTACGTTGAATAGAGTGGCTGATGCTTTGAGTAGGCGGAGCTTGTTGATTGGCGCTATGCATGTGTACACTCTCGGCTTTGAGAGTGTAAGGGAGGACATTCGTGTGGATGAGCACTTCAAGGAGATTTTGGCCAAAATTGAGGCGGGGGAGCGAACTGATTTCGTTCTCCATGATGGATATTTGTTTCGAGGTAACTGCTTATGTGTTCCTGATACGTCTCTTCGTGTGTTGATCATCCAGGAACTGCATAACCAGGGTCACTTCGGAAGGGATAAAACAGCCTGGTTGATTCGGCAGCGGTTTTATTGGCCTGGTCTTGACCGAGATGTCAAGGCTTTTGTGAAGAGGTGCAGGTTGTGTCAAGAGTCGAAGGGGACAGACACGAACCAAGGTATGTACACGCCTTTACCTATCCCAGAGGCACCATGGCGAGATGTTTCTATGGACTTTGTTGTAGGATTGCCACGGACAGCAAGGGGACTGGATTCGATTATGGTGATTGTGGATCGGTTCAGTAAGGTGGCGTGTTTCTTGCCATGCAAAACCACTTTTGATGCGTCAAAGGTTGCTGACTTATATTTGCTTCAGTGGTTCGACATTTTGGTATACCGGCATCCATAGTGTCAGACAGGGACAGCAAGTTTATGGGACACTTCTGGCGAGAGCTGTGGAAGAAGTTGGGCACAAAGTTGAAATTCAGCAGTCCTTATCATCCTCAGACGGATGGACAGACTGAAGTTGTCAACCGTAGCTTGGGTAATCTGTTGCGGGCAAATGTGCATGAATTCAGGAGCTGGGATTTGTGTTTGCCGAAGATTGAGTTTGAGTTCAACTCTTCAGTGAACCGTTCTACAGGGTTTGCTCCGTTTCAGATACTGTTTGGGTTCTTGCCAAGAGGTCCTTTGGATGTTCTGCCAGTTGAGTCGCCAGAGAAGATGAGTCAGAAGGTTGAAGATAGAGTGTCTGACTTGCAGGAGATACATGCGACTGTTAGAGCCAAATTGGAGCAGACTTACGCCAAATACAAGGCGAAAGCTGATCAGCAGCGTCGGCAACAGTCCTTTGAAGTGGGCGATTTGGTATGGGTTTACTTACCGAGGGAGCGGTATCCACAGGGAGCTTTACGAAGCTCAAGCCGAAGAAGATAGGTCCATGCCAGGTATTGGAGAAATTTGGTGACAATGCCTATCGGGTTGAGTTACCAGATGATGTCTTCATTTCGGATGTGTTCAACATTCGGCATCTGACCCCTTATGCAGGAGAGAATTCGAGCTTGAGGTCAAGCTTTTCAGAGGAAGGGGAGAGTGATGAGGACATCAGTTCAGACCAGAGTTCGGGTCAGTCGAACCAGTCCTTGGATGTTCCTGTACCAGCAACCCAGAGTCAGCAGGCCACGTCAGGGAAGACCACACCAGATAATCTACGAAGGTCCAAGAGGTTGCAGAACAAACGGGCTTGAAATTTTATGTGTCGGACTGGGCCCAAACTTGGCTGGTCACATGGAAACGGACTGCTGATTCAAAGTCATTGCCTTGGCATGAGCTGCTGTGGATTTTGGCCATCCGGGCTCGTCTGATAGGAGTTTTGGGCCTGTTTTCGTTTTTAATGGCATAGTTGTAATTTTTCTGAACTTATGATGTTAGGGTTTTCTCTCTTATTTAAGTTGGTTTTGGGCGGCCGTCAGAGGCAGAGAAGAAAGACGCTGTTTTAGATTTCCTTTTTTTTTTTCTCTTGAATAAGATGAATGTTTTCTTTTTTCTGATTCAAAACAATTGAATTGAAAATTCAATTGCTCTTCCTTTAAATTTCGGATTGTGAGTGATCAAAATTCGAAATTTTCCCTTTTCTTGTCAAGATTCGAACCAAACCTGGACGAATTCTTTTCTCGCAGATTAGATCGTTCTTGAGTTGCAGGCGTTTTGAATATCGCCCTGCATCATGGGGGGACCCCGACCTCCGAGGTAACGCGAATTCCGCTATCCACCGCGAAGACAAGGAAGCGTTAGGGCTGCTGTTGGTTACCGACATCCCTCGGTACAACCTGCTCCTGACGGAAGAAAACCTCCAGTTGGCCGGTCTCATTTTCCACCGTGGTAAGTCTTCCTTACACTTAGTTAAAATCTTCCTGTTTCGTCATTTTTGTTTTTTTTTACCGATCCTGACCGAAGCTGTACAGCCATGAAGGTCCCAACCCAGAAACTCCTGAAGGCCGCCGCCAAGAAGAGGGCCCGGGACGGACTGAGTGAAGACCAGCGATCACCGGCTCCAAAATGCCCGACAGTGCAGGTGCCCGAGCCACCGGCACCGCAAGAGCCCCCGGTCGCTCCATAGATTGACCTCACAGCCGACACCCCGCTAGAAAGGGCGGTGACCAAGGGGGCACCAATGGAGGAGCCGGCTGCGGAGGAGCCGGTGGTAGCAGAGGAGCCAGTGGTAGTGGAGAAGCTCTTTGCTCCCAGTGGACCGACCCTCCCCGAGGCAACCAGGAGCTGGAGCGAGGGGCCGTCAGGGGCAGCAAGCCCACCCCCCGAGCAGATGCCAATGAGCAGCCCACGTGCTGAGTCTGGAAACGCCGAGGTAGCCGAAGGGAAGGGAGCCAGACCATGGCCGCCTCGGGACTCCATTCTGAACGATGGGCGTTGGGCAGAGCGGATCCTCTCGCCAGTCTTCGTGCCCGAGGTCCAGGAAGAGCTTAGCCAATTGAAGGTGGCTACATTCTACCGAGAGTCCTACGCGGCCCTCGTCAGAGTAAGTTGTCCTGCAACCATTCGTCTCCATCTCTCTCTTTTTCTTTTCTTCTTCTCTCTCCTTTTTTTTTGACATGGAACCTGCACGCAGCTTGCGAACTCCCTAAGGGCTACAAGGGAGGTCATTCACGAAGGAAAGACCCTTCTGCGGGAGGCCCAGAAGGAGGCTGAGGAAGCTCATAATCACGCGGAGGCGGCCGAGGGGGCCCTGGAGTCGGCCGGAACCACTCGGGCCAATGAGATAAGGGCTGCTGAGAGCCAAGCAAAGGCTGAGGCCAACCACTTGCGGGCGGCACTCCGCCAGATAATGGACGCCGAAAACGCCATTGCAGCAAGAGATCTGCACATCTCTGAATTGACCTCGGCCATCCAAACAATTGAGAGTTGGGCGACCGAGGCCGAGGAGAGAGCAAGGTCGGCCGAGGAGAGGGTAAAGTCAGCGGAGGAGAGGGTAAGGTCGGAGGAGGAGAGGGCAAGGGCAGCGGAGGAGAGAGTAAGGTCGGAGGAGAAGAGGGCAAGGGTGGCAGAGGAGAGGGCTGATATAAAGCTGAAGAGGAGGCAAGTCGCGCCCAGGAGAACGAGAGGGCAGCGGCAGCAGTTCTCACTGCAGAGGAAGGAGTTTGAGCCGCCAAGGTGGAAGCAGCCGTCGCGGCTAGGACCGCCAGGGTCATAGAAGAATTCAAAGCGTCCGAGCGCTTTACAAACGAACTGGCGGAAGCTTCGGCAGGGGCATTTCTTCAAGGATTTCAGCATGGGAAAGAGAAAGTCACTCGGGACTTGAACTTTCCTCAAGCCTTAGAGGTCGAACCAGAGCGTCTCTCGGAGTTGGCCTCATCCGATGATGAGCCCACACCGGCCGAACTATGAGCCTCCACTTGTATTTTATTTTGCATGTCCGACTAGGTCGGCGCTTTGTAATCACTTTAAATTAATGAAATATCATTTTCCCACAAGATGAATTGTCTTTGTCCATCTGCAACCTTTACCCCAAATTCATTGGTTAATGACGTGCGACCTCTCGGGGCTTCATCAGCGCCGAGGGGTAACCTTTAATTCATTCACGAATCACTTTGACTTAGCCATATAGGACCGAACCTTGGGGCCAGGAAGGATGGGCTTCCTGGGGTTGAGGCATCGGACTCAGGAGGTTGAGGCAGGTGGGCTCCTAAGGACTGATGGTGCACCGCTTTGCCGAAGGTATGTCGGGCTTTGTGCCTAGCTGGCTGATGCAGGGCGATATTCAAAATGCCTGCAACTCAAGAATGATCTAATCTGCGAGAAAAGAATTTGTCCAGGTTTGGTTCGAATCTTGACAAGAGAAGGGGAAAATTTCGAATTTGATCACTCACAATCCGAAATTTAAAGGAAGATCAATTGAATTTTCAATTCAATTGTTTTGAATCAGAAAAAAAGAAACATAGATCTGAATTCAAGAAAATAACATCTAAATAGAATTTTTCTTCTCTGCCGCCTCCAGCCCCAAAACCAACCTAAATAAAAGAGATAAAACCCTAACATCATAAGTTTAGTTAAAATTACAACTATGCCCTTAAAAACGAAAACAGGCCCAAAACTCCTATCAGACGAGCCCGGATGGCCAAAATCCATAGCAGCTCATTGCCAAAGGCAATGACTTTGAATCAGTAGTCCGTTTCCATGTGACCAGCCAAGTTTGGCCCCGTCCGACACAGTAGCTGATCAGATTCGATTGACCCAAAGTGTCAAAACGAAGTCGGGTCAATTCCGTACACTCGGCCCAAACATGGAATTTCAAGCCCGTTTGTTCTGCAACCTCTTGGACCTTCGTAGACTACCTGACGTGGGCTTCCCTGACGTGGCCTGCTGACTCTGGGTTGCTGGAACAGGAACATCCAAGGACTGGTTCGACTGACCCGAACTCTGGTCCGAACGGATGTCCTCATCACTCTCCCCTTCCTCTGAAAAGCTTGACCTCAAGCTTGAATTCTCTCCTGCATAAGGGGTCAGATGCCGAATGTTGAATACATCCGAAATGAAGACATCATCTGGTAACTCAACCCGATAGGCATTGTCACCAAATTTCTCCAATACCTGGCATGGACCTACCTTCTTCGGCTTGAGCTTCGTAAAGCTCCCTGTGGATACCGCTCCCTCGGTAAGTAAACCCATACCAAATCGCCCACTTCAAAGGACTGTTGCCGACGCTGCTGATCAGCTTTCGCCTTGTATTTGGCGTAAGTCTGCTCCAATTTGGCTCTAACAGTCGCATGTATCTCCTGCAAGTCAGACACTCTATCTTCGACCTTCTGACTCACCTTCTCTGGCGTCTCAACTGGCAGAACATCCAAAGGACCTCTTGGCAAGAACCCAAACAGTATCTGAAACGGAGCAAACCCTGTAGAACGGTTCACTGAAGAGTTGAACTCAAACTCAATCTTCGGCAAACACAAATCCCAGCTCCTGAATTCATGCACATTTGCCCGCAACAGATTACCCAAGCTACGGTTGACAACTTCAGTCTGTCCATCCGTCTGAGGATGATAAGGACTGCTGAATTTCAACTTTGTGCCCAACTTCTTCCACAGCTCTCGCCAGAAGTGTCCCATAAACTTGCTGTCCCTGTCTGACACTATGGATGCCGGTATACCAAAATGCCGAACCACTGAAGCAAATATAAGTCAGCAACCTTTGACGCATCAAAAGTGGTTTTGCATGGCAAGAAACACGCCACCTTACTGAACCGATCCACAATCACCATAATCGAATCCAGTCCCCTTGCTGTCCGCGGCAATCCTACAACAAAGTCCATAGAAACATCTCGCCATGGTGCCTCTGGGATAGGTAAAGGCGTGTACATACCTTGGTTCGTGTCTGTCCCCTTCGACTCTTGACACAACCTGCACCTCTTCACAAAAGCTTGACATCTCGGTCAAGACCAGGCCAATAAAACCGCTGCCGAATCAACCAGGCTGTTTTATCCCTTCCGAAGTGACCCTGGTTATGCAGTTCCTGGATGATCAACACACGAAGAGACGTATCAGGAACACATAAGCAGTTACCTCGAAACAAATATCCATCATGGAGAACGAAATCAGTTCGCTCCCCCGCCTCAATTTTGGCCAAAATCCCCTTGAAGTGCTCATCCACACGAATGTCCTCCCTTACACTCTCAAAGCCGAGAGTGTACACATGCATAGCGCCAATCAACAAGCTCCGCCTACTCAAAGCATCAGCCACTCTATTCAACGTACCAGACTTGTGCTTGATGCTGAAAGTGTATTCCTGCAAGGCACTCACCCACTTCGCATGCCTTGAACTCAGTTTATGCTGACCCTGTAAAAACTTCAGCGCCTGATGGTCTGAATACAGTACAAACTCCCGCTGAATCAAGTAGTGGCGCCAATGCTGCAAGGACCTCACAATGGCGTACAATTCCATCATAAACCGAGTAAGCCAGTTTAGCTCCTCCCAGCTTCTCACTGAAGTATGCGACTGGTCTTCCTTCCTGGCTAAGCACTGCCCCAATTCCAGTCTTCGAAGCATCACAATCCACCTCAAAAACTCTATCAAAATCAGGAAGAACCAATAAAGGAGCTTCGGTCAATCTGACTTTCAGCCCATCAAATGCCTCCTGTGCGGCATCATTCCACCCGAATCTGGCTCCCTTCAACAATTCCGTTAAAGGTGCAGCCAGCTCACTATACCCCTTGACAAACCTGCGATAAAACCCTGCAAGACCCAAAAAGGATCTCAATTCTGTCAAGGTTGAAGGTACTGGCCATTCCACAATTGCATGCACCTTATTCCTATCTGGGAGAATCCCCTCTCCAGTCACAACGTACCCCAGAAAAATTAGTCTCCCAACCATCCAAATGCACTTCTCTGGGTTAGCAACTAACTGGTTCTCACGTAACACTGACAAAACCTGTGCCACATGGCCCACATGCTCTTCGGCTGTCCTGCTGTATATCAAAATATCATCAAAGTAGACAACCACAAATGAGCTAAGAAATGGACGTAAAACCTGGTTCATTACGCGCATGAACGTGCTCGGCGCGTTTGACAACCCGAATGGCATTACCAACCATTCATACAGCCCTTCCTTAGTCTTGAAGGCTGTCTTCCATTCGTCTCCAGGCTTCATCCTTATCTGATGGTACCCACTCTTCAAATCAATCTTCGTGAAGACCTTAGCACCACTCAACTGATCAAGCATGTCGTCCAACCTCGGTATCGGGAACCTGTACTTCACAGTAATTTTGTTAACCGCGGCTGTCGACACACATGCGCCACGTACCATCCTTCTTCGGTACCAAAAGGGCTGGCACCGCGCACGGGCTAATGCTCTCCCGTACGAACCCCTTGTCCAAAAGTTCTTGGACCTGCCTCCTCAATTCCTCATGCTGTTGCGGTGTCATCCGATAATGAGCCTTATTCGGCAACACTGAGCCCGGAATAAGGTCAATGCCGTGCTGAATATCTCGGAGAGGTGGTAATCCAGCCGGTAGCTCCTTTGATACAACATCTCGGAATTCCTCCAAGATAGACACCAACTCCTCAGGAATCATATTCGGCCTTTGCTCCTCTTCCACGCCGAAGTCTCCTGACTTGCTCACCAAAGCAAAACAAACATCCTCTCCATCCAAACTCGCATCGAATTCTGTGCTTGGTAAACAAATTACCGTATTCTGTCCACTCACTTCCTGAAGCGGCTTCAAAATAACTTTCCTCCCATCTGGACGCAGCATATAACTGTGGGTGTACCCATTGTACACTGCCCTGTTATCAAACTGCCACGGACGCCCCAGTATGATGTGAGTAGCATCCATTGGAACAACATCCGCCTCAATAGTTGTCTCGAAATGAGGACCAAAACACAGTGACAACTTACACCTTCGGCTGACCTGAATGTCTGCATTTCGGTTCACCCAACCGAGCTTATATGGATGTGGGTGAGGGTCTGTCTGCAACCCCAGCTTCTTCACAGCCTCCTCTGCTATCACATTCTCCCAACTGCCGGAGTCTATGATAACACGACATGTTTTGCCAGCCACAAAACATTTCGTTGTGAAGATGTCATGCCGACGCCAATCTTCATCTGATCTCGGCGCCAGACACATTCTTCGTATCACTAAGCTCTCCCCTTGAATATGGTCCGGATCAATAACACACAGCTCATCATCAAATTCCTCATCCTCAGGGAACTCTCCTCCATATTCGTCCTCCATATACTCCTCCATATACAACTGAGCTCGCGCCTTGGGGCATTCATTGGCATAGTGCCCCAAATTCTGACACCGATGGCAGCGAATGTTAGCCCTGTTGCTGCCCACTCTCGCCTGAGAACCTGAGGTTCCATTCGACCCTGTTGGTCTTGGAGGTACTGATGCCTGCGGCCTCGCTACTGGAGGCATAAATTTGCCCCCTGAATTCTGCCCTGAACTCTGGCCCGTAGTAAAACCCCTCTGCTCTGAAACCCCCTGTTTCTCATCAAGCTCTTTTCCACTGCCTGAGCCCTCATATGCGCATCTCCTACACTATCAATTCGATGCACAGCCAGTGCATCTTGGATTGGCAGCCGCAAGCCATGAAGATACATGGCTATCAATCTCGGTTCAGCCTCAATCAACCGATTTCGTGCAACCAATCGATAAAATTCAGTTGTGTACTCCTCGACGCTCCGACTACCTTGCGTCAAACTATGCAACTTCGAATACAAAATCTGCTCATGGTTCGGAGGCAAAAACTCCCTGTTCATCTCCTGCTTTAGCGCTGCCCATGACGCTAATGGAGGTCTCCCATCCATATATCTACGATAGTGCTGCGCATGCCACCAAGCAGCAGCCCTATCTCTGAATCGAATTGTGACAAGCGGTACCTGCTTGTCTAAGGGCACCTCCTTCAGACGAAAAACGTCATCGACCTGAAGGGTCCAATCAACATACTCGTCTGGGTTAATTCCTCCTTTAAACTCTGGAATTTCGACCCTGAAGCCTGCTTCCCACCGATTCTGATTTTCGAAATAGGGAGGTTGATCGAAATACCTTGGAAGTCCAACATCAGGCCTCTGTTGCCCTCTTCGAATTGGTGGTGCCTCCAGATTTTCGAAACCCCTCTCCCTACCTCCATCAATTTCATCACGCTCCTCCACTCGAATGGGTTGGGCACGATTTGCACCTCCATCCGCGCCATCATCGCCTGCATGGTTTGCATCATCTGTTGCATCACCTGGTGCTGGTCTCGCATCTTGCATAGCATCTCTCACGGCGTCTCTCAGGGATTGATCGTTGTTCTTCTGCTCCATTGGATCAAGGCTCTGATACCAAGTTGATGCAGGGCGATATTCAAAATGCCTGCAACTCAAGAACGATCTAATCTGCGAGAAAAGAATTCGTCCAGGTTTGGTTCGAATCTTGACAAGAAAAGGGAAAAATTTCGAATTTGATCACTCACAATCCAAAATTTAAAGGAAGATCAATTGAATTTTCAATTCAATTGTTTTGAATCAGAAAAAAAAAAACATTCATCTGAATTCAAGAAAATAACATCTAAATAGCATTTTTCTTCTCTGCCGCCTCCGGCCCCCAAAACCAACCTAAATAAAAGAGATAAAACCCTAACATCATAAGTTTAGTTAAAATTACAACTATGCCATTAAAAATGAAAACAGGCCCAAAACTCCTATCAGACGAGCCCGGATGGCCAAAATCCACAGCAGCTCATTGCCAAAGGCAATGACTTTGAATCAGCAGTCCGTTTCCATGTGACCAGCCAAGTTTGGGCCCAGTCCGACACAGTAGCTGACCGGATTCGATTGACCCAAAGTGTCAAAACGAAGTCGGGTCAATTCCGTACACTCGGCCCAAACATGGAATTTCAAGCCCGTTTGTTCTGCAACCTCTTGGACCTTCGTAGACTACCTGGCGTGGGCTTCCCTGACGTGGCCTGCTGACTCTGGGTTGCTGGTACAGGAACATCCAAGGATTGGTTCGACTGACCCGAACTCTGGTCTGAACGGATGTCCTCATCACTGGCCCAGGGCTTTAAGTGCCGACGGGGGTCAGGCTTTGTGCCTGGCTGGCCCAGGGCTTCAAGTGCCGTCGGGAGTCGGGCTTTGTGCCTGGCTGGCCTAGGGTTTTAGGTGTCGACGGAGGTCGGGCTTTGTGCCTTGCTGGCCCAGGGCTTTAAGTGCCGATGGGGGTCGGGCTTTGTGCCTAGCTAGCCTAGGGCTTTAAGTGCTAACGGGGGTCGGGCTTTGTGCCTGGCTGGCCTAGGGCTTTAGGTGCCGACGGGGGTCGGGCTTTGTGCCTGGCTGGCCTAGGGCTTTAGGTGCTAACGGGGGTTGGCTTTGTGCCTGGCTGGCCCAGGGCTTTAGGTGCCGACGGGAATCAGGCTTTGTGCCTGGCTGGCCCAGGGCTTTAAGTGCCGATGGGAGTCAGGCTTTGTGCTTGGATGGCCCAGGGCTTTAAGTGCCGACGGGAGTCAGGCTTTGTGCCTGGATGGCCCAGGGCTTTAAGTGCCGATGGGAGTTGGGCTTTGTGCCTGGCTAGCCCAGGGCTTTAAGTGCCGACGGGAGTCAGGATTTGTGCCTGGCTGGCCTAGGGCTTTAAGTGCCGATGGGAGTCGGGCTTTGTGCCTGGCTGGCCCAAGGCTTTTGGCTGGAAAATTGAGATGCTAAAATTCAAATTCGTTAATATAGAATGAGGGGCGAAGGCCCAAAAGATACATGCATGGTATTTCATGTGAGAAGAGAAATGCACTACTGATAATACTGACAAAGGTTGTTAGCATTCCATGTCCGAGGAAGTAGCTTCCCATCCAGCTCTTCAATCTTGTATGCCCCATGACGGAGTGTCTCGGCAATCCGGTAGGGCCCCTCCCAATTCGGAGCTAGCTTGCCTCCTTCCGTCGGCTTTGAGACTTTAGCTCGCCGAAGGACCAGGTCTCTCGGTAGGAAAGTCTTGGGATGCACATGGGCGTTGTAGTACCTGGTAGCTCGTTGTCGGTAGACCGCCATCCGCAGCCATGCTCGGTTTCGCACCTCCTCCACCAGGTCGAGGTTGGCCCATAGCCGGTCTGAGTTGTCTTCCTCATTATATGACTCCACCCGAGGACTCGGGGAGCATATCTCCATCGGGATGACAGCTTCGGACCGAAAGACCAGGCTGAACGGAGTCTTTCCGGTGGGGGCTCGTGGCGTTGTATGGTAGGCCCATAGCACATTGTGGAGCTCCTCCACCCATCGCCCCTTGCAATCATCCAGTCGGATTCTCAGTCCTTGGAGAATGATGCGATTGGTCACCTCGGCTGCTCCATTGGTATGGGGGTGTCCGACAGAAGTGAATCTCTGGTGGATGCCAAGTTCGGTGCAGAACCCTCGGAAGGGCGCGTTATCAAACTGCCGGCCGTTGTCGGTGACCAGAGTATGGGGTAGCCCGAACCGGCATATGATAGACTTCCAAAAGAAGGATCTCACCTTGCTTTCAGTGATTTTAGCAAGGGCTTCGGCTTCAATCCACTTGGTGAAGTGATCGACGGCCACCAGGAGGAACTTGCGCTGTCCGAAGGCCGGGGGGAATGGTCCCAAGATATCCATACCCCATTGGGCGAAGGGCCAAGGTGCCACCAAGGGGGTCAGCTGAGATGTCAGCTATCGCTGAATATTGGCATGGCGCTTGCAGCTATCACACTTCTTAACAAGCTCGGCCATCCTCCTTCATGGTCAGCCAGTAGTACCCATATCGTAGGGCTTTGTAAGCTAGGGCTCTGCCCCCCAGATGACTCCCGCAGATGCCTTCATGGATTTCCTGCAAGATGTAGTCTGCTTCTGCTGGCCCTACGCACTTGAGGACCGGGTATGAAAATGACCTTTGATAGAGCCTCTTGTCCATTATCAGGAACCTTGGGGCCCGCCGCTTGAGCAGTCTAGCCTCCGTAGGGTCCTTAGGAAGGGTGCCGTCGGTCAAATATCGTACATAGGCATCCATCCAAGAGGGCCCTTGTGCAACCGGCAATGCCTCTTCCGCAGCTTCAATGCTTGGGGTCTGCAAGTGCTCCACATACGTTCTTCCTAGTGTCCCGTCGGCCGAGGAGGCCAAATGGGACAGCGCGTCAGCCCTGGCGTTCTCCGCCGGGGGATGTAGCTGACACGGAAGTAAGAGAATCGAGAGGCTTGGAACTACACCTTACTCAGGTAACGGGACATGGTTGGGTCTCTAGCTTCCTATTCCCCAACAACTTGTCCAGAAATAAGCTGGGAGTCCGTGAAGGCCCTCAGACGCCCTGCACCGAGCTCCTCAGCCAGCCTCATTCCGGCCAACAGGGCCTCATATTCTGCTTGGTTATTAGTGGCCGAGAACTAAAACCGAAGGGCATACTCCACCAACTCCCCCTCGGGGCTCGCAAGGATGAGCCCGGCTCCGCTTCCTTGAGAATTTGCTGCTCCATCCACGTGCAAGATCCAGTCTTCCTTTTTTGCCTCCTCGGCTAAGGAGGGGTCCATACGTTCCTCCGGACATGATTCCTTCGTACGTTCCTCAGTCCAAGTACACTCGACCAAGAAATCAGCTGACATCGGAGACTTCATGGCTGACCTTGGCCTAATAGATAGGTCAAACTCACTCAATTTGATGGCCAATTTGGCCAGCTGACCGGAGGTGTCTGGACGGGACAAGATGGTCCGAAGAGGTTGGTTCGTGAACACCACGATGGGATGAGCCTGAAAGTAGGGTCGAAAGCATTGGGTAGAGACCACCAAGGCAAAAATGATCTTATCGGTTCTAGTGTATCTTGTCTCAGCATCATGAAGTACCTTGCTGGTGTAGTAGACCGGCCTTTGCACCCTGTCGGCATCCATGCGCATGAGCACAGAACTGACGGCCTCTGGGGAGGCTGCGAGGTACAGGAAGAGCTCCTCCCCGCCCTCTGGCTTGTACAACAGCGGGGGATTGGATAGAAATTGCTTCAACTCTTCAAAGGCATCCTGACACTCCTTTGTCCACTCGAAGCTGTTGACCTTGCGCAGCGCCTTAAAGAAGGGTAGGCACCTTTCTGCCGATCTCGACATGAAGCGACTCAAGGCCGCCACCCTCCTGGTTAGGCATTGCACCTCCTTCTTATTAGCTGGGGGCCTCATATCCAAGATAGCCCGAATCTTGTCAGGATTGCCTTTGATCCCCTGCTGGGTTACCATAAAGCCCAGGAACTTGCCTGCCGCCACCTCAAAGGCATACTTGCAGGGATTCAGCCTCATTTGGTACCAGCGCAAGTTGTTGAAGGTCTCTGCAAGGTCACTAACGTGATCAGCAGCATTGGTGCTCTTGGTCAGCATATCATCCACGTACACCTCCATGTTACGTCCGATCTGGTCCTCAAAGACCTTATTCATCAACCTCTGATAGGTAGCTCCGGCATTCTTCAACCCAAACAGCATTACCTTGTAACAATAAAGCCCTTTTTTAGTGACAAAGGAGATGGCTTCTTCATCAGCCGGGTTCATCCTGATCTGGTTGTACCCCAAAAAGGCATTCATGAAGCTAAGAGTTTCGTACCCGGATGTGGCATCCACTAGCTGGTCGATCTGGGGCAGTGGGAAGCTATCTTTGCGGCATGCCTTATTGAGATTGGTGAAGTCCATGCACATCCTCCAGCTCCCACTGACCTTACAAACCGTCATGACATTCACTAGCCAGTCAGGGTAGTGTACCTCACGGATGTGATCGGCTGCCAACAGCTTTCGCACCTCCTCATCCACGGCCTTTTGCCTGTCAAGAGCAAAGCTCCTCTTCTTCTACCTAATGGGTTGGCACTCTGGCCTGATGTTGAGCTGGTGGGTGATCACTTCCTCTGGAATGCCTGGCATGTCAGATGCCGACCAGGCGAAGACATCTGCGTTAGCCCATGGAAAGTGAGGAGCTGATTACGGGCCTCCTCTGGGAGTAGGGCTCCAATCTGGATTGTCTTTGTTGGGTCCTCTCCGAGAGGGAAAGCAAGCAGGTGCTTGGCTAGCTCCCCTCTTCTCTCCAGGTCCCGGGGGTCCAGTGTCTCCGATGCAGGTGTAGGTGCCGCCTCCTGCGGACTAGGGGCCGTGTGGTAGCAAAGTGGGATTAGGTTTTGCTCCCCCCACATCTCCCCGACTCCCTCCCTGGTAGGAAACCTTATGAGGAGTCGTTTAGTGGATATGACAGTGTCCAAAAGATTGAGCCCAGGTCTCCCGAGGATTGTGTTATAGGTGAGGGGCACTCGGACCACCAGGAAGTTCATGAGGATGGTGCTTTGGCGCGGGGCCGTGCCAGCTGTGACAGAAAGAGTGACCCCCCCTCGACTTTCATGGAGTCCCCAGTGAATCCCATCAGGGGCGTGGCGACGGGCAGGAGCAGGTCGGGCGACAGGTTCAGCGAACAAAAGCATCATAATTCAAAACATCCACCGAGCTCCCACTATCAACCAGAATTCTTTTTACAGGATGCTTAGTGATCGTCATGGACACAACGACGCTATCATCATTTTTATTCACCACCCCATCTAAGTCCTCCTTAAAGAAAGGAATTACAGGATCTACCTCCCCCTCCCCTCTCGGCCTCTTGGATGGGCCGCCTGCCCCCCAGGAAATCATCGCCACCATCTTCTCAATTGGAGTATTATCGATCATCGGTGGCAGAGGTACGGACGGACCAGGAGTATCCGGGTTGCTCTTCCGAACGAACTCATCTTCAATCTCGAGCAAGATATGTGATATAGGGGCAAGCAGTGGAGTGTAGGGTCCATCTCTCAGTGCAGGAGCTTGGGGATGATTGTCTGGTCGGCGGGGAGGTTCAAGCTTCCGGGGTCGAACTTCAACAGGCTCAGGGGGGGCTGGATTCTTGAGGGCACTCCTGCTTGCCTCGTGTCGAGAGGAATCAGCCTTGTCGGAGTGGATATACTTCTGGGCCCGGGTCAAAAGTTCAGCATAAGAACCGGGCTTCTTATCCAGGGAGTACGTGAAGCGAGATGGACGGAGCCCTCGCTTCAAGGCCAAAGTGGCCATCGAATCTTCAAGATTATAAACCTCCAGGGCTGCCTCCTTGAACCGAGCGAAATAATCCCGCAATGACTTGCTACTTTTCTGCTGGACAGTGAAGAGGCTGTCAGCTACTCTTGGAATCTTCAGGCAGGCATCGAAATGGGCCAAAAAGGATCTTTCCAACTGACAGAAGGAATCGATACTCCATGGCGGTAGGCGAGAGTACTAGGCTCGGGCAGCCTTCTTCAGGGTGGCAGGGAAGGCAATGCGCATGAGCGAATCGGTGGCCCCCTGGACTTGCATGAGTACCTTATAGCTTTCTAGGTGGTCCAGGGGATCTGTGATCCCGTCATACGGATCCAGCTGGGGGAGGCGGAACCGGGTGGAGATTGGCTCTTCATGATTCGGCAGGACAGCGGAGGCCAGCTGTCATAATCCGTCTCAGGCAGATGAGTGATCCGGCGGCTAAGTTCCTCCAACCGCTGGTTACACTCGTCGAGTCAACGCTCGGCCCGACAGGCTATCCGGCCATCAAAAGAACCTTCCCCTGAGGATTCTGAAGACGGGGAAGGGCAACGATGATGTCGGCGAGGGCGCTCCGCCTCCTTCCCAAGCCGCCGCTTGGGAGAAACACTTGCGTGGCGAGAAGGTGATCGGGGTCTCTTAGAGGCTCCCCGGTGATGAGGTTTGGGTGAGGCATGATGATGATGAGCCTCCAGTGCTGGCGATCTTCCTCGGGAGGAATGCTGGCTGGGTTGCACCACCCTCGGAACCGATGGGTGTGGCTCGGTTGCCGCAAGGCCATCTGTTGTTGCTGCAGGCCTTGAACTGCCGCGCCAAGGATTGGACTTGCGTGGCTAGGGTGGCGAACCGGTCTTCCTAGAGCTGTTGGGGAGGAGGTGCAGGGACATCAACCAGAGGAGCGGAAGGTCTAGCCTCCTGGGGATGCGGCGGTGCCAGGACACCGGCCGAGGGAGCTGAGGGAGCGACCGCCAGCGGGTCAACCCCTTGGCGCTGCCCCCCAGCACAACTGGCAGAGATCCCTTTCGCACGGGTTGTCACCATGACTCAAGAGTTTGGAGAGAGAGAAGTTGCCGATTGCTGGTTCGATGTCTTTCTCTTTCTCCCCTTCCTGGCGTGCCAATCTGATGATGCCAAGTCACTTTCTTCAAGCGCCAAGGAAACGGACGTCCTCCTCATCGACTCCTACAAGAAAAGTCTCCGGAGATTGGATGCTCCGGTGGGGACCCTCCGATGCTCAAGTCAGTCACTTGGGAATAGATGAGAACTATTTAGCCGAAGGGAACTAAACAGTTAGGGCTTAACTAGTGGAAAAGAGCTAGAAAAACCAGAGTTCATCGATCCCTACTTACGGCATGGGCGTATGCTTTTATACCTGTTCGAAGATCCCCCTTCTGTTCCTGATGATTGCTGATTTTTAGGAGCCCAGTTCAATAACGGACAAAATATGAGGCTGACAATGACAGATCGTACTGTCACCGTACATGTTGAAGGTGTCCCATCATTGGTCAGCACGGCCTCATAGGTGTCTTGCATCTGGGGCTATATCTGGTGCGCGCCACCGCTGGATATGACCGCGCACAGATATAGTAGCGGGCAGTTGGTGGACCGTACACTGCAATGGGGTATGGTCGCGCACAGTGACAGACATACAACGGACCATACGCCGTTATGAGGCATGGTTACACCCTGCTATAGATGTGCGGCAGATCATGTGGGCATGCCAGGTGGCCCAGAGCGAGCCGGGTCATGCGCCGGGGGTCGAAGTACTGTTCATGTGGCCCGAGACCGAGAGGGGGTCTCGGGGGTTAAGATACTTTTCATGCGGCCCGAGACCGAGAGGGGTCTCGGGGGTTGAGATACTGTTCATGCGGACCGAGATTGAGAGGGGTCTCGGGGGTTGAGATACTGTTCATACGGCCCGAGACCAAGAGGGGGTCTTGGGGGTGTTGAGAGAGCCTCCGTCAGTCGCCGTTATCGTTGTCGTTTACTCCGACGGCGTTGGATCAGCCATATCAGGATTCATTTAATTAAGGAAGAAAATAGGATTCTTCAGAAATAGAAGGATTATCTTCAGAAAGTTCAGATGAAGTTAATCTATATGGATGCGTAGAAAAACTCAAAATTAGTATGATCAGAAACAAGAAGAGTGATTTACTCATTGATCTTATAGGAGAGATCGATGATCCAGAATTAAGAAAAGAATATGTAGGAAAACTCAAGGAAGAGTTACAGTCTAGACCCAGAAAAGAAGTTCTAAGTTTACCAGAAATAATTAAAGAAAAGGAACAAGAAGAAAAGATTAAGGCAGATCCAATTTATCAGCTCAAGAGAGAAGTTGAGCAGATAAAACAAGAAATCAAAATACTATAGTTAGAAGTAAAAGAATTAAGAATATCAGATAAAGGAAAAGAAATTCTTCAAGAAGAAGAAGAAGAAGCTGAACAAGATAATTATTTAAATAAAATTACAGCAGTTAAAATACAGAAGTGGTACATTAAGGTTACCTTAGTAGTCAAAAATGAAACCAAAGAAACTTGTGCCCTAGTTGACTTAGGAGCATATATGAATTGTATTCAAAAAGGATTGTTTTCTAGGAACTGTTATAGGAAACAACAGAAGATCTTTATACAGCAAACAATGAAAGTCTTAAGGTAAGATACAAGATTCTAAACATGCATGTTTGCCAAGAAAACATTTGTTTTAAGACAACTTTCATTGTAGTCAGATATGTTCATACAGTCATTTTAGGAACGCCATTTTTAACACTTCTCTATAAAATGGAGATTGATGAAAATGCTATAACTACTTATGTCTAGGTAACCAAGTCACTTTCAGATTATAAATCCTACCAGAACCAAAGAGGTTAACCTACTAAAAGATTTTAATATTCAGAAAGTATAATCCTTGGAAAATAAAAAGCAACAACTTTTAAACCTCAAGGAAGAAATCAGGGTAAGTAGAATAGAAAAATAATTACAGTCAGAATTTTGGAAAAATAGGATAAAAGAAATTCAAAAAAAAATTAGAAAAAGAATTATGCAGTCAAAACTCTACAGCCTTTTGGGATAGAAAGAAATACCAGGTTAGTTTGCCTTACATCAAAGACTTCAGAGAAATCAAAATTCCAACAAGAGCTAGACCCGTTCAAATGAATTTGGAACTATTAGAATATTGTAAAAAGGAGATATCATATCTTTTAGATAAAAAGCTTATCAGACCAAGTAAGTCCCCATAATCATGTTCAGCTTTTTATGTTCAGAAAGCCTCAGAATTAAAGAGAGGAACACCCCAATTAGTTATAAACTACAAACCTTTGAATAAGGTTTTAGAATGAATTAGGTATCCTATACCTAACAAAAAAGATTTATTATCTAGACTATACAAAGCAAAAATATTCTCAAAATTCGATATGAAATCAGGGTTTTGGCAAATACAGATTGATGAGGCAGATAGATATAAAACAGCCTTTACAGTACCCTTTGGACATTATGAGTGAATGCAATGCCCTTCGGATTAAAAAATGCCCCTAGTGAGTTTCAAAATATGATGAATGAAATCTTTAACAAGTATACTCAGTTCATAATCGTCTATATTGATGATGTCCTTGTTTTCTCAGAAAGCTTAGACAAACATGTCAAACATATCAGACTCTTTCCCAACTTAGCAAAACAAAATGGATTAGTAATCTCAGCACCCAAGATTAAGATTTTTCAGACCAAGATCAGATTTCTAGGACACTATATCTTTCAGGGAACCATCAGACCTATTGAAAGATCAGTAGAATTTGCTGACAAATTCCCAGATGAAATTAGAGAAAAAAACCAATTACAAAGATTCTTAGGATGTCTTAATTACGTGGCAAACTTTGTCCCAAACATTAGAATTATTCTAGAACCTTTGTACGCCCAGTTCAGAAAAAAGAAAACAAGTTGGACAGAAAAACATACACATATTATTAGAAAGGTAAAAACTCTAGTCAAAAAACTTGCTTGCTTGGAGTTACTCGACCCAGCCGCTTTAGTCATAGTTGAAACAGATGCTTCAGACATAGGATTTGGAGGAATCCTTAAAGAGAAGGTTAGTGATAAAGAAGCTTTAGTCAGATATCATTCAGGAATTTGGACTAATGCTCAAAAAATTACAGTACGGTGAAAAAAAAAATTTTATCGATCATTTCTTGTATTCAGAAATTTCAAGAATATTTATATTTTAAAAAATTTCTTCTCAGAATTGACTGTAAGTCAGCAAAGGAAATTTTGGAAAAAGACATTGAAAATCTTATTTCAAAACAGATTTTTGCCAGATGGCAGGCAATTTTATCCATATTCGATTTTGAAATAGAATTTTTAAAAGGTACAGAAAATAGTCTTCTAGACTTCCTAACCCAAGAATTCCTTACAAGAACAAAATGTTAGAAAAACTCCGAACCAAGTCCTTTTATGCTAAGCCAATAACCCTGACACCTCTCAAAACCTTTACACCTCTCGGCTATTAGTACTCCGTCTTGGCTTCACTCTCTTAGAGTTATTCCCAGGCAACTCAGAAATGGTCTCCTCCTAGTCCTAGTATTACTCCAGAACAGACAAAATTCAGCCCTTCTAGACAATCTTCATTCAATCCTTACTTCTGTAAGAATTGTTCTTTCACCGTCAAACTTTTAGAAAAGGTTGAAATATGTGATAAACAGATTCCTAAATTATCCAGAATCTTCCCTTTAGTTGATGGAAAAATCATCCTTTATCATTTGCCAAAAGGATATCAGAATCCTTTAAAAACTCAGGAATACTATGAGTTCATTTTAGTTGATACAGATTCAGCGGAAATGACTCATAAAACAGAACAAAATTCAGAAGCAATTGCTTACTCCAAATGCAAAATCAAGAAGTCATTACCAAAGAAGAATGGGGAAACCCTTATAAAGCCAGAACATTCTTCCAGAGATTCCTACCTCCTCAGTATATTACTTTGACTACCAGGAAGCATGGTTTAAAGCATTCTACTTTAAGCCTACATACCATAGTTGGTTCTTCAGTTTTTGCCAGAAGTTTAACAAGAAAATTCCAAGTTGGATTCATCAATGGTGGATTTACTTTGGAATAACTAAAGACATACTTCCAAAATCAGTACAAAAAGGATGGGATTATTTCCATGAAAATCTTAAAACAACACTCTATGGAAATAAATCTATCATGTTCACAATTGAATTCCAAATCCCATGGATTGTGGGATGGGATTTTGCTATCAGCACATCTCTTGATCACCAGTTTCCTCCCATGTTAGAAAGAAGGTTCAGAATCAATGGTGGAAGAATTTTCAGCCAGGTGAGCAATTATCAATAAGTAATATTAATCGATGGCTTATTACTTATGATAATCCCCGACAGTTTCCAAAAGCAAAAAAAAAGTTTAGCTTCTCCATCTTCAAACAAAACTCCTAATAAAAAAGAATTAAAGAAAAAATTATTAGAAGATTATCTCAGTTGGGAGACTCAGATGAAGATGAAGATGAAGATTTTAGTTCAACACAGCTAGAACCTACAAATTAGATATGTTTACAAGATGCACAAGACCCATATAAAGATTACGATATAATGTAATCTATCCAGAATATGACAGATCAGACCTTATCCTCCATCGGCACTCATCAAAGGTGACAAGACATCTCAGCAACCACACCAGAATATAACAGATCAAACCCTATCCTCCACCGACAGTGATAAGACATCTCAGCAACCACACTTTCGGCTATGGTTCATGCATGTGAAGCTCCTCAGTACCTTATGCATATAATAATTCGAGCACTGTTATGAAAAGTAACTCAAAAGCAGCCGTCCATGTGCTGTAGTGCTCAAAAGATAGACAGCTATCCCATTATCAGTATACTTTTACCTCTGGTTTTCTAAAACCAGAATCTTTTCCTTTTGTTGCCCCTGGTTTTGTTTCCCATGGTTTTCGGATTCCATCCAGGCTGAAGTCGGCTCTGATGGCCTATAAAAATGGATAGCCCTTGGCTTGTAAGAGGCATCTGATTCTTAACCCCTTAAAACTAGAACCTCATCCTCTCACAGTCTCCCAGCCATACCTCCCAGAATACCTCATCCTTTCACAGCCTCTCAGCCATATCTCCCAGAATACCTCATCCTCTCACTTTAGAATCAGTCCAGCCTCCCTTAAGAGCCTGAATCTAGAATTTGAGTCTGAGCTCCAGTCTCCTAGCCTAGAATCCAGAATTTGAGCCCGAACTCCACTCACCAAACCTCACCAAGCTTCAGTCTCCTAGCTAGAACTCCACTCACCAAACCTCACCAAGCTCCAGTCTCCTAGCCCAGAATCCAGAATTTGAGCCCAAACTTCACCACCAAGCCTCGCCGAGCCCGAACTCCACTCACCAAGCCTCGCCAAATAGTATCAGAGCCTGGTTCGGCCAACCTCTTGTCATAACTAGTTGTAAATTTCAGAACCAGTTGTAAGTTTCTGTACAAATTTCAAATTTTCTATCAATTTCTGCATAAAAAACCATAAAATATTGATAAGGACCACAAGTATAGGCATTATGCCCTTAATTGTGATTAGGAAATTGCATGGATATGTGGAAGGAGACAATTTAAGCTTTTGAAGTCAATGACTTAATTTGCTAGCTATCATTCCATTGGTTGGGCATGTCAATTGACATATTTTGTTTGTATATAATTGAAATGAAATCATGTCAGCACTACCCTTAATTATTTCTGTAATTGTTTATATTTTATTTTTTTATACATCCAAACACTACCTTTAAGTCTTTACCGCACGGGGGATATCCTCATGCCTTTCTCAGACCGAGATTTTCTTGGCACATCGATCAGCATGCCACGTCACGCGCATGCACCGTCCGATGTCAATCCAATGGCTAAAATCCTCAGAAACACGTGTATCCATACTAGATCGAGCATACATCCTATGAAATCAAGACAGAAGTTTTTAACTTAAAATTATATTTATATTAGAGCCTCTCTCCTTTATATTAGCTCACATATTACATAACTTTAACTTAAACCGAAACTAAAGATCATACATATTACATCACATAAACTAAAATTAAAAGATACTGAAATTAAAAGATACGACAGCAATGAGAGAAATTTTTAATCTAATGCTGCACTCATTTATTTTGCAGCTTTGCAACAGCTTTGCAACAGGTACCTTGTCCTCTCCAGCGGCACATTTTGTTGGCCTCTGGAGCAGGAGCTGAAGCCGAAGCTTTTGCTGCGTCAAGCAAAATAAAGTACAGAACAAACATCAGCAGTATCATCAGACTGATTTTAAGGCTCTTCATCATCAAAATATCTTAGGACTCGAATGGCTTCTGCCACAGCAGCATCAGAGGTATATATAAGCTCTGATGGTAGATAAGTATATCGGGTGGCTCAGTAGGTAGGGCACTCTAGACGTGTTGTCAGATTGCCAACATGTTGTTAGATTGCGTTGTTTGCCAGAATACTTCCAAGAATGTGTTGTTAGACAGAGAACGTGTTGTCCAACATACTTGCCATAATACTTCCAAGAACGTGTTGTCAGATAGAGAACGTGTTGTCCAGCATACTTCCAAGAAGAACGTGTTGTCGACTAACACTCAAAGCCTCTTCATATTAAATCGATAAGAGTGATGAGGTGCTGTCACGAGGCAGGGAAAGAGCCATGCTGTCACGGGAAAGAGACGTGCTGGTGTTGTCCTGAGGCGAGAAAAAAGATGTCAGCATCACATGGTCTCAGAAATCATTTGTCAAGTTCTGGACCATTATCATGTGGTGTAGAATTCTTCGGCATTCATGGCTGAAAATTTCTTGAGAGCCTCTGCTGTCATTTTCCAAGAAAGAATTCGATCAGAGGCTCTTTTGGTACCTGGTGAGGGTTGGCGATAGAAGATACTTTCCGTCATGCTTCACATTAAGTGTGCAAGAGAGAACCATACACTTTTATCTCACAGCAAATAGATCGATGGATTTAAAAGGAAACTAATTTATTGTCCTGTTCCTTGCTTTTCCGTGCACCTAAGCGAGTCAATTCAATGGAGATTAATTCGACCTTAGATTGCATACGGATCGAAAAGAGTGTTCTTCTTAGGTTCAAAGAAGGTCTCAGAAATCTCACCAACAGGCTATCATCTTGGATGGATAAGGATTGCTTTATTTAGAAAGGTGTGACAATTGACAACTAGATCTCAGAAATCTCACCAATAGGCTATCATCTTGGATGGATAAGGATTGCTGTATTTAGAAAGGTGTGACAGTTGACAACTAGATCTTAGAAATCTCACCAACAGGCTATCATCTTGGATGGATAAGGATTGCTGTATTTAGAAAGGTGTGACAATTGACAACTAATACTTTACCAAGCACTGGGACCTTGCCTTCACTTTGAATGCGATTAGAAACAAGGGCAAGATTAAAATGAGGATTTGATAGATTTTTATGGTACTTAGGACCTCTTTGAATTAGGGTTTTACATAATGGTTAACTGATAATTATTTAAAAATATTCTAATAATTAATCCAAATAAAGCCTTAGAATTGTTTTAATAGTCCAAATATAATCTTATTTAATTGGTATCCAAAAACTTCGCGGGTCGAATGGCTAACCGAGCCAAGCTTCCGAGCATCAATTCCATCTCCTCTGCGAATGTTTTCCCCCTTCAAAAAGAATTATATTAATAAAATGATGTTGCGAATGCTTAATGCTCATCACGGGCCCTGCTTAGACTAAAATAGACTAGACGACACGCTTGGAGGCCAACCACGTGAAGACAAATGATTGGCTGAGGATAGTGAAATCACTGCCTTAGTGACACATGGAACATGGGCATGAAAACTAATTTTTTTATTTAAATATGATCTAAATTTAAAATAAATTTAATTTTATAAAAATAAAATAAAATAAATAAGTTATGTTTATAATTTTTTAAAATAAAAAATAATAAAAGCTATAAGCATTAAAAATAAAGTAATTTATATTTTTTTAAAAAATATTTTTTGAATATTTTGTTTTTAAATTCAAATTTGATTCAGTTTGAATTAAATTTTAAAATATTAAAAAGTAAAACGAAATCGTATATGATATTTTATGATTCTATTTTTTTTCCAAGTTTGTTATCTTAAAAAAATCCTATCTTAAAAAGGTTAAAAAGATATTTGGGCCACACAAATCAGCCATGGGTAAATATGAAATTTTAGTTTTCAGATTGTAAAATAGCGTGTCTTCTATTTTTAGCGGTCTCTTTTCTTTTCTTTGGACCTCAAGCGAATGGACAGACTGCTTTTATGGCAAACAAGAATAAATAATTTAAATAAACGCAACACTGAAAAGTTTATTCATCAAGTCAGATGACGCAGATAGCTGATGTTCCTTCATAGCAAAACAATCTTTCTGAACCACTAGTTGGATTCTCAAGAATTAAATGCCAGGTGCTATGTCACACCCCAGACCCAAAAATTTTGAGCTAGGGTGACAACCCACCGCATGCCAGGCAGCAAGGCATCACATATTACACCATTATATATAAAACTAAGTCAAATACAATACTAAAAGTTTTGGGCTAACACCCTTACACAAACAATAAAGTCTGGGCATCAAGCCCTACACATATGCAATACTGGGTTACAACAAAATAATGGTCTTGATTTATTTAATAGAAGGTCCATCACCCCAACATCCATCTTCAACCTCATGGCTCTGACAAAAACATTGTAAGATTTTTGTGAGCTTACACTCAGTAAGTAAACCATGTTATACAGTCAAATCATAGCATATCAGCATATCAATCAATAAGCACATAAGTGATTTGCATGCTTAACATTATACAATTACTCAAACATGCAATGTAAGTAAACCCACTGTTTATACTCTCGATGGTAACTGTAAATGTGACCCACGGCCCTGCAATATCTCAATAGTGTACCAACAAGCATTCCCTTAAAGCATCCCCCCTACTGAAAGGGTCGAAATACTAGGGTCACGCCATAGTGTATCAACAAGCATTCCCTTAAAGCATCCCCCCTATGAAAGGGTCGAAATACCAGGGTCACGCCATAGTGTATCAACAAGTATCCCCCCTACTGAAAGGGTCGAAATACATAGTGTACCAACAAGTATCCCCCCTACTGAAGGGTCGAAATACCATAGTGTACCAACAAGTATCCCCCCTACTGAAAGGGTCGAAATACCAGGGTATGACATGATAAAGGAGAGCCGCAGCGACACATAACAGTACCTCACATCACATGCACTCATCATATCAACAACTCAATATTGCATAAACAGTGGATTATACCTACTGAACAATTGCATGTAATATATCGTATCAATGTCATAATAACTGCATCTCTCATGCATAATAACTGCATCTCTCATGCATAGCAACTGCATCTCTCATGCATAATAACTGCATCTCTCATGCATAGCATCCACACATGAAATCATAGCACATAAACAGCCATGTATTCATAATATTCATCTACTTACAAATTTAGCCAATAACAATTCTTCATGTCACAATTCACAATTTAAACATTCATATAATGAATAATTTATTAAATACTGATAACGGCTTACTTACTCAGTACACAATCCAACAGGTAATAATCAGCTAGTCAAATGTCTGAGCACCTACAGGATCATTTACACAATTAATTTATTAGCAACGAATATTAAAATGACCCTTAGAGTTTCTACCCAAACTAGTTCATGGGCCCTACTTTGGGCTCGAATATCTCCCACTATACACATCCGATTGGGGAAGTAAAAATACCCCAAGAACCTAGAATTCACCCAGATTCTAGCCATATAATTATTTTTCTAATCCCGGCCCATTATGGGGCCCAAAATCTAGCCCAAACATCCAATACAGCACAGCCCAAAAGGCCTGAACCGGCCGGCCCAGCCGGCCCGGTTCAAACCCTTCCCCCGATCCCCTGTTTCACCGAACAGGGGACGGGCACATAGCCGGCGGCTGGGGCCGCCGCCGACCAAATTGAGGGCGGCCCGGCCGCCGGTGGCTGGGCCAGAGCCGGCCGCCGCTGCGGCCGGCCGCCAAACCCCCTCCTCTCCCTCAATTTCTCTCGCATCACCAACTCACCCGCGCGGCACGGAGCTGTGCCCGCGGCTCGGCCAGCCGCCTTGGCCGGCCGAACCTCCACCGGACGCTCGCCCAGTGCCGGTGGAGGCGACAGGCCAACGCTCGGGCCTGGCGAGGTGGCGAGCACGCCGCCGGGCCTGAACCAACCGACGGAAGCCGATTCGGTTTCCGCCACCGTGCGAGAGGAGGGCCAATTGGCCCTCCCTCTCCTCTCTCTCCACCACCACCCCGCCGAACGCCTCCCCCGGTGCCGGCGGGGTCGTCGGTCAAGTATCAGGCCCGGCGCGGCAGCGAGCACGCCGCCGGGCCTGAACCAAGGTGATCGGCCGGAATCCAATTCTTCTATCTCCCTCGCGTTCTCTCTGTCTCTTGCTCTCTCTCTCTCTTCCGGCTATCTCTCTCTCTCTTCCCGGCTATCTCTCTCTCTCTCTCTTTCTGGCTCTCACATGCTCTCTCCCTCTCTCTCTATAGATGATGGAAGCGGACGCCAGGATGATGGAGGGAGTCCCCCTCCATCAAATAATAATTCCCTACGCAACGCTTCGGTCAGGTAAAGAGATCGGGCACTCAAAAGCCACGCGACGACTAGGCCATTCAATTGTCAAGTCAGGGCCTAAACGTTCGTCAAGTCATGGCCTAAAGTCATGTCAAAAGTCTAAACGCCAAGAAGGTTTTCCCCGGGATGCCAGGTGTCCCCAAAGTAATTACAAGAGTTATAATCCCCATGATAATTTATGGGGGTTACATTCTCCCTCCCTTATAAAAATTTCATCCTCGAAATTTGATATACATCCAATAGAATACAAATCCACATTTTCTATCTCATAATCAGCTAAAATTCATTCAAAAGTCACCGTCATCGATACATCGTTGATCTGTAATAAGATACAATTAATTGTGGATGTTCTTTTTCATTTCTCCTTAGACTCCCAGATAATCTCCCTCTCAGAATAATTACTCCACTGAACTTTGACATAAGAAATACTACACCATCTCAGAACTTAATCCTTGCGGTCCACAATGAGCACAAGATGATCATCATAAGTCAATTCTTTCTTAAGCTAAATTGGTTCAAGTTCTAACACATAACAGGGGTTTTGAAATACACCTCCTCAATCATAAAGGTATGAAACACATTGAACACCCCAAAGAGTAATGAGACAGTGCTAAGCTATAAGCCACCTCCTTTTTTGATCAACATCCAATAGCCCAATAAATTGAGGACTCAATTCACCTCTAACACAAATCTCATACGTCATTAGTTAGTAAAATTTCCAAATGATCTTCAACCTGAAATTTAAATCTTTCTGTTTAACATCAACATAACTTTCTATTAACTCTGAGCTACATGAAGCTGATTTGATACTTTCTCATATTTGTTAAACCAGCTCAGTAATCAAAATTTTCTCTCTCACACTTCATCTCAATAAAAATTACACCTTATATCATAGACAACAAATGAATCCATTTGAATTGGCTTGGTAATCATTAAAATAAGCAATTTCACTAAGGGTATGAAGCTATACCAAGCACTTTCTAAATCCATCACACAGGCTCGCAGTATATCATCAAAAATCTAATTGGTTCCTGCAATTTATCCATCTATTTGAGGGTGGAAGCTGGACAGAAATTCAGCTTAATTCACTAAGCCTTATGAAAACATCATCAAATTAGAAGAGTGAGACAATGGGTTCAGACTCAATTTACGCAGTTTACCATTAACTAAAAACAAATATTAACATCTTTATCTCACTAAAATTTCATCCTCGAAATTAAATGTCCACAATTTTGTACCATTAAAGATACTCACTAGCAACTTTTATTTCATTCCAAGTACCCAAATGACATGTCCAACTTTCAAAATTAATTTGATCTTTCTACCAAATAAAATTGAATTCCTTAAGAAGTATTTCTTTCCTGTCATCCCTTTTTTTTTTTTTACCTCACAACATAATCATTATAAATATCATAGAATCCATCATATGTATTATGTCATCCATTCTTAAGGTTAGTAACACATCAGGTACCTTAATTCCTCGATAAGCAGTTCTAAATTCTTGTGAATTAGATATAAGATAGTTTTCTTCCAATGCTCTCTTAACTCTTGAATAGTTGAATGTGCCATTAAGCATTACGACACTTATTTCAATCATC
>UESW01001554.1:81951-128246 GCA_900491605.1 Calamus simplicifolius | reverse complement strand
AATAAAATAAATATTAATTTTAAAAAAATGAGTTTAACAAAAATAAAAAATATATTTTTAAAATTAAATTTTAATTAATTTAATTAATTAATTTAATATTTAAAAATTAATTAAAAAATTAAAAAATAATTTTTCAAATTAATTTAATTTTTTATTTTAGTTTTAAATTAATTTTTTAATTAATTTAATTATTTGGATGAAGGGATAATTTTATTTTTATAAAAGAGGCAGGATCAATTTTGTCAAAAGAAAAATACATTTCCCTTAAGGTAATCTGGATTACCACTGCAGGATAGATTGCCATTCAAAATACATACCAAACATGGTTATCCGATGGGGCCCTTTTAAATTACCGGTAATCTGGATAGATTATCCGCTACCAAACGCCCTCTAAGAGGTTTCACAACGTGATGCGACATCACTTAGCACGAGGTATGTTTTTCTCTCTCTCTACTCTTCGTCTCACGTGATTCATTTAATTTCCTTTCATTGACAGTAAGAGCCGAACCGCTGGATACTGAGTCATCATGGGCCCTGCTTGGACTAAAACCAATGTTTTGAAAACCGGACAGCCGGTCCAACCGGTCATCAGTCCGGTCCGGTTTTATTATTAAAATTGACTTTTATATGACCTAATATATAAAAATCAAAAAAACCCATTGAACCGATCGGGTTTCAACCGGTTCAACCCAGTTTTTAATTTTTTTTAATTTTTTATTTAAATTATATTTTTATTTTATTATTTTATTATTAAATTAAAATTTAATTATAATATTATCCGGTCCGATCAAACTGGTTCATCCGGTCGAACCGATTGACCCGCGACCCAAATGTTAAGCCAGTTTGATGTCCGATCCGGTTTTCAAAACATTGACTAAAACAGACTAGACAATGCTTGGAGGCCAACCACGCGAAGCAAAATGATCGACATGAAACCAAGTGGGGCCCATCGATTGCTCTCGATCCGATGGTAGCGAGAAGCCAAGAGAGCACGTTCCGTTCACGCGACGTAGTCGAACAATAGAAGGTCCGATAATGGGCGAACCCGACCACGCAGTTGGAGATCACGAGAGTCGTGGCCCCCCCGACCGAGGTGGCCATGTGAAACCAAAATTCCCATTATACCTTGCATCATCATCTTTGGTGGTAGTTGCCTTTGGGGCATTTTAGTCATTTTATAGACTCGCGACTGGCACGACTCCCTACAAATGATCGGCTGATGACAGCAAAATCACTGCCTTAGGGACACACGAAACATCGGGCATGAAAACTAATTTTTTTATCTAAATATAATCTAAAATTAAAATAAATTTAATTTTAAAATAAAATAAAATAAAATAAAAAGTTATGTTTATAATTTTTTAAAATAAAAATATAATAAAATCTATAAGCATTAAAAATAAAGTAATTTATATATTTTTAAAAAATATTTTTTGAATATTTTGTTTTTAAATTCAAATTCGATTCAGTTTGAATTAAAATTTAAAATATTAAAAAAGTAAAATGAAATCGTATATGATATTTTATGATTCTATTTTTTTCCAAGTTTGTTATCTGAAAAAAAATCCTATCTTAAAAATATTAAAAAGATATTTGGGCTACACAAATCAGCCATGGGTAAATATGAAATTTTAGTTTTTAGATTGTAAAATAGCGTGTCTTCTATTTTTAGCGGTCTCTTTTCTTTTCTTTGAACCTCAAGCGAATGGACCGACTGCTTTTATGGCAAACAAGAATAAATAATTTAAATAAACCCAACTGAAAAGTTTATTCATCAAGTCAGATGACACAGATGGCTGAGGTTCCTTCACGGCAAAACGATCTTTCTGAACCACGAGTTGGATTCTCAAGAATTAAATGCCAGATGCTACCTTACAATTCACAAGATATGGTATTTAATATATAAGAATTATTATATTATAATTTTATATATAATTAATATATTAATAGTATTTAATAATATTTATAATATATTATATATAATGCATAACATATATTTATGGTATTATTAATGATATTATTTAATTTTATATTATAATATATAATATAATATAATAATAAATATTTATAATATAAAAAATATATTATATAAAAATTTTAAAAATATTATCAGCATTATATGCATGATGACCTTTTGTTGCTATGAAATATTAAATATAGCAATTAAAAATTTAAAAGTCTAAAAATCGGGGTTGAACTGATTCTTCAGAACTCGATCGATTCAACGAATGTTTTGATTTTCACCGGGTTATATAAAAGTTAACTTTAATAATAAAATTGGATCGGACTGATGATCGATTTTTGGTTGGACTGATTCGATTGGCTGATTCGATCTGATTTTTAAAACCATGATGGAGGAGTGTTGCAGTATACAAGGAAATATGGTGCGATTAAAGTTCCTGATTCCGACTTTCATACGGAACTAGTGGGCTAAGAAGGGATTGAACCTAATATATCACATGCATTTTAAGTTGCCTATCATTTTTATTAAAAAAATATTAAGTATTAAATTTATTAATAAATATTATATATATCTTTTTTATTAAACATAATTAAAAAATTAGCTGTTGAATATTAGATATATGTTGTACAAAAAAATGGATCCAATCTGATTGAGTTTACATTGAATGGATTTAGGATAGGATCAATTTAGTTTCACATTTAATATCCTAGAACTGATAACAATAAAACGCTTTTAAGGTCCTCAATAAGTCGCCCTGGTGTATAGAAGCGGTAATCATTTCAGGGATGCTAAGCGACAAGTGTCCACCAATCGGAAGGGGTGGAAGGAGTAAAGGCTCCACTCCAACAGGTCACAACCCGCAAAACAGAGAGGGACATGATCCCGAAAGGCTATTATCGATCCGACCGTTGCGATGCATCCGATCGGAGATGAACCGACGGTTGCGATCGATCCGACCCATGATCCGGATCGGCGATGATCGATCAGACCGTTGCGATCCATTTGATTGGTGATGATCTGACCGTTGCGATCGATCGAAGCCATGATCATGATCGCAATGATCGATCGGTCCTTTGCGATGCATCCGATCGGAGACGATCCGATAGTTGTGAGCGATCCGAGACCTGATCCAGATCGGCGATGATCGATCGATCGGAATGTTGTGATGCATCCGATCGGAGATGATCCGACGGTTGTGATCAATCCGAGCCTTGATCCTAATCGGCGATGATTAATCAGACCATTGCGATCCATCCGATGGGAGACGATCCGACGGTTGCAATCGATCCGAGCCATGATCCTGATCGGCGATGATCGATCGATCGGACCGTTGCGATGCATCTGATCGGAGACGATCCGACGGTTGCGATCGATCCGAGCCATTATCATGATCGGCGATGATCGATCGGACCGTTGCGATCCATCCGATCGAGACGATCCGACGATTGCGATTGATCCGAGCCAAGATCCCGATCGGCGATGATCGATCGGACCATTGCGATGCATCCGATCGGAGACGATCTGACGGTTGAGATAGATCCAAGCCATGATCCAGATCGGCGATGATCGATCGTACCATTGCGATGCATCCGATCGGAGACGATCCAACGGTTGCAATCGATCCGAGCCATGATCCAGATCGGCGATGATCGATTGGACCATTGCGATGCATCTGATCGGCGAGGATCTGACGGTTGCGATCGATCCGAGCCATGATCCCGATCGGCAATGATCGATCGGACCATCGCGATCCATCCGATAGGTGACGATCCAACGGTTGCGATCGATCTGAGCCATGATCCCGATCGGCGAGGATCGATCGGACCATTGCGATGCATCTGATAAGAGATGATCCGACGGTTGCAATCAATCCGAGCCATGATCCTGATGGGCGATGATCGATTCGACCGTTGCAAAGCATCCAATCAGAGACGATCCGACTGTTTCGATCGATCGGAGACTTGATCCTGAAAGGCGATGATCAGCGATGATCGATCCGACCGTTACGATCCATCCGTTTGGACATGATCCGACGGTTGCGATCAATCCAAGCTATGATCATGATCGGCGATGATCGATCGATCGGACAGTTGTGATGCATCCGATCGGAGACGATCCGACGGTTGCGATCGATCCGAGCCATAATCATGATCGGTGATGATCGATCGGACCATTGCGATCTATCCGATCGGAGAAGATCCGACGGTTGCGATCGATCCGAGCCATGATCCTAACCGCGATGATCGATCGAACCGTTACGATCCATCCGATCGGAGGATCCGACGGTTGCAATCGATCCGAGCCATGATCATGATCGACGATGATCGATCGGACCATTGCGATCCATCCGATCAGCGACGATCCAACGGTTGTGATCGATCCAAGCCATGATCCTGATCGGTGATGATCGATCGGACCGTTGCGATGCATCCGATCGGAGACGATCCGACGGTTGCGATAGATCCAAGCCATGATCCCGATCGGTGATGATCGATATGACCGTTGCGATGCATCCAATTGAAGACGATCCGACGGTTGCAATCGATCCGAGCCATGATCCAGATCGATGATGATCGATCGGACCGTTGCGATCCATCCGATCGGCAAGGATCCGACTATTGCGATCGATCGAAGCCATGATCACGATCGTGATGATCGATCGGACCATTGCGATGCATCCGATCGGCGAGGATACGACGGTTGCGATCGTTCCAAGCCATGATCCTGATGGGAGACGATCGATCGGACCATTGCGATCAATCCGATCGATGATGATCCAACGGTTGTGATCCATCCGATCGGCGAGGATCCGACGGCTACGATCGATCCAAGCCATGATCCCGATCGGCGACGATCGATCGGACCGTAGCAATCCATCCGATCGGCGACGATGCAACGGTTGCGATCGATCCAAGCCATGATCCCGATCGGCGATGATCGATCGGAACGTTGCGATCCATCCGATCAGAGATGATCTGACGGTTGCGATCGATCCGAGCCATGATCATGATCGGCGATGATCGATCTGACCGTTGCGATGCATTCGATTGGAGACGATCCGATGGTTTTGATCGATCGAAGACATGATCCTGAAAGGCGATGATTGATCTGACCATTGCGATGCATCCGATAGAAGATGATCTAACGGTTGCGATCGATCCGACCAATGATCCGGATCGGCAATGATCGATCGGGCCGTTGCGATCCATTCAATCGGTGATGATCCGACGGTTGCGATCGATCGAAGCCATTATCCCGATCGCGATGATCGATCGGACTGTTGCGATGCATCCGATCGGAGATGATCCGACGGTTGCAATTGATCCAAGCCGTGATCCTGTTCGGCGATGATCTATCGGACCGTTGCAATCCATCCATTTGGAGACGATCCGACGGTTGCGATCGATCTAAGCTATGATCTTGATCGGCGATGACCGATCGATCGGACCGTTGCGATGCATTCGATCGGAGATGATCCGATGGTTGCGATCGATCTGAGCCATGATCATGATCGGCGATGATCGATCGGACCATTGCGATCCATCCGATCGGAGACGATCCAATGGTTGCGATCGATCCGAGCCATGATCCCAATCAGCGATGATCGATCGGACCATTGCGATCCATCCGATCGGCGAGGATCCGACGGTTGCGATCGATCCGAGCCATGATCATGATCGGCGATGATCGATCGACCATTGCAATCCATCCAATCTACAACGATCCAATGGTTGCGATCGATCCAAGCCATGATCCCGATCGGTGATGATCGATCGGACCGTTGCGATGCATCCGATCGGGGATGATTCGACGGTTGCGATAGATCCAAGCCATAATCCCGATCGGCGATGATCGATCCAACCATTGCGATGCATCCAATTAGAGACGATCCGATGGTTTCAATCGATCCAAGCCATGATCCGGATCGGCGATGATCGATCGAACCGTTGCAATCCATCCGACCGGCGAGGATCCGACGGTTGCGATCGATCGAAGCCATGATCCCGATCGCGATGATCGATCGATCCATTGCAACGCATCCGATAGGCGAGGATCTGACGGTTGCGATCGATCCAAGCCATAACCCCGATGGGCAACGATCGATCGGACCGTTGCAATCCATCCGATCGGTGATGATCCAACGGTTGTGATCCATCCGATGGGCAAGGATCCGACGGTTGCGATCGATCCAAGCCATGATCTCGATCGGTGATGATCAATCGGACCGTTGCGATCCATTCGATCGGTGATGATCCAACGGTTGTGATCGATCCAAGCCATGATCATGATCGGCGATGATCGATCGAACCGTTGCGATGCATCCGATTTGAGATGATCCGATGGTTTCGATCGATCTGAGCTATGATCCTGATCGGCGATGATCGATCCGACCTTGCGATGCATCCGATCAGAGATGATCTAACGGTTTCAGTCGTTCGGAGACATGATCCCGAAAGGCGATGATCGATCCAACCATTGCGATGCATCCGATCGGAGATGATCCGACGGTTGCGATCGATCCGACCCATGATCTGGATCGGCAATGATCGATCGGACCGTTGCGATCCATTCAATCGGTGATGATCCAATGGTTGCAATCGATCGAAGCCTTGATCCCGATCGTGATGATCGATCGGACCGTTGCGATGCATCCGATCGGAGACGATCTGATGGTTGCGATCGATCCAAGCCATGATCCTGATCGACGATGATTGATGGACCATTGCGATCCATCTGTTTGGAGACAATCCGATGGTTGCAATCGATCCGAGCCATGATCATGATCTGCGATGATCGATCGATCGGACTATTGCGATGCATCCGATCGGAGACGATCCGATGGTTGCGATCGATCCGAGCCAAGATCATGATTGGCGATGATCGATCGGACCGTTGCGATCCATCTGATCGGCGAGGATCCGACGGTTGCGATCGATCGAAGCCATGATCCGATCGTAAAGATCGATCGGACTGTTGCTATGCATTCGAGTGACCGACCGAAGGTCCTACAAAAAATCCTACTTGGGTGGCCGCACATGAGCAAGCCAATTCATCATAGTTCGCCCGTGGTCCCACTAATAACTCCAATGGTGCATTTTGAAGTTCATCCACTTCCCTCACATGGTCATTCTCTGAAGCATCGCATCAGTCGCCGCGTTGTTGCACTGCATGTGGCCCACTTGCTGCCCGATGGAATGAAAGACTATGTAGTCAATATGAAATAATTTACAAGACACGTGCTTCATACTCATATAAACCAATCCGTAGAATGGAATGGATTTATTTCACGGCTATGCCTTTGACTATCCGAAATTTGAATGAACTCAACGGTCATCACGGTTCACCAGTGTTAAAATCAGGATCCGGGTCATCTGCCACATGGCCCATAAACCCTTTCCTTCTATCATTAGCCTTGATATTTCCAATATGCTGCGTAACAGTCATTAAATTTATTTGAGTGGGAATTGAGATCTGGCAACTGAATGAAATTTTATACTTAATTTCCATTGATTAAAATTTCATTTTCTTCTATGGTTGAGAAACAAGCATTCAACGTTTATTCTTCAATTCTATGCACATTCTACTATCATTTGTATGATTCACATATCTTGTTGCCGTTATCTGAAAAATCACATCCGATACCAATGCAAGCTGCCCTCCCTCCCCCAATAAATCACCAAATAGTAGCATCACGTGGTGAGCTTTATAATGGAATAAAACTTTGACATTTCACATCACATGACATCACTACCAACCAACAAAAACTCTTTTCCTCCTTTATTTTTTATTTAAATATTTCAAAGGTACCAACTTACTTCATTTACACCTTTATCATAGACATTTCGTTTCCATTAATCAAGTCAGACAACTTTTTGTATGAACCTTTAAATTTCTACTTTTAACCAATTTTAAAAGTCTTAATTTGAATTTATCTTACTCTATTAATTAATAATTTAAACTATATCTAAGTGCTAGCAAATCAACTAGGTATACAAATAATATTACAAAATACTAACTTTTTCTTTTGTAAATTAACTTGTAAAAATGAATAGGCAAAAGAACGTATAAAAAGAAAAAAGTAAAATAATTTAATCCTTATTTCCATAATGATTTATCACTTTTAAGAATAAATTATTTTACTTTTTTTAATGCTATCTGAATCTGTGTCAAATTTTAAAGCATGAAATAAAATGATTTTGTTTTTTAAAAAGGTTAAATCAAAAATATAAATGAACTAATTTATTAAATCTATAACTTAATCTATACTTAATCGAAAAACAACTAATTAAATAAGTTGTATTTATATTTTTAAAAAATAAAAGTATATATAAATTATAACAGTTTAAAATATAATAATTTGTAGTCTTTAAAATATTTTTTAATTCAAATTTGATTCAATTTAAATTAAATTTAAAAATTTTAAAAAACTAAAATAAAATCATAGAAGGGAAGGTAGATTTAGTTTAATCATCACACCTTGGACTTGGAGCGGGGCAGCATGTGATGCGTCTCCACTACTCTCTTGATTTATTATGATATGATGTAAAATCGCTACCGAGAAAAGGACGATAAAACATGGCACCTATTGTGCCATCCTCCAACGCACTGTGCTATAGGGGAGAGAGCGAGTATATAGGAAGCAAACAGACTGGCTTTTTGAAGGGTTTCAGAAGCTTTTTGATTTCCTTCCAAAGAGTAGGGCCCATGGTGGGGGGAAAGAAAAGGGCCAGCGTTACTTCATCACAATAAAAGCTGAAATGTCACTTCACTCTGTTTTGGTGCAGACCCAGCCAATCCTCTTTCAACTTCACCCACGCCCAATTGAGTTGCATCTTCTCTTTGCAACGTGGATAAAAATTGATTTAATTATATGTATACCACCTTCTCTAGGCGCAGAGGTGGGCAGCCTAGCCAGCAGTCGACTCACGGGAGATCTCCCCAGCAGGAGGCTCACCGCCACCGCGCCTCATCCCGGCATCATCACCAAGAGACCTCCAAGAGGCTTCGGTCCCCCTCCTGCCACTCTAATGATTCCTGCAAGCGATGGTGCGAGAGGGAAACCAAGCGGGCGCATCACCATCGGCATCGCCCTTCCCCATCTTCACGATCTTCTCGGGAAGGGTCCTTCGATGGTTGGGTCGCTCGTCGGGCCGAGCGACGGTTGGAGGAGTACAACCAGCAGCTAAAGAAGCTCACCGCTAGATCACCAATCAACTTGACATGGACTATGACAGCCGCCCTTTGCTATCTCGCCGCATCATGGAGGAACCAATATTGACCCGGATCCACCTCCCGTAGCTGGACCCGTATGACGGCACCACGGACCCCCTGGACCATCTGAGAGCTACAAGGTCCTCATGTAAGTCCAAAGAGCGACTGACTCTCTCCTCTACATTGCCTTCCCGGCTATCCTTCGGAAGGCCGCCCGAGCATGGTATTCCCAATTGCCTCCCCAAGCATCAACATCCACGCTGACGAGGCAGACTCCTCGCGAAGAGAGGCTGATGGAGGGTCCAGCAAGAGGCAAGCCCGTCTGAAGCCTAACAAGCCTCATCCCAGGAGGCTCGAGCCGCCCCATCGACCGAACAACCGATCATGGGCCCTCGCCCCGAGAGGGGCCCTTCACCCCCCTACTCACTCCTATATCCCATATCTTAATGAAGATCGAGGGCGAGCGTTTCTTCAGCGCCCCGTTCCTCTAAAGCCAGGCGCCCCCGCAATAAGAACCTCTACTTTCGCTTCCACCGCAACTACGGCCACGACACCGAGGACTGCCACCAGCTGAAGAAGGCAATCGAGGACCTCATCCAGTGGGGGTACCTCGACAAGTTTGTCTAGAGGGGGAATTCGGCAGCGCCAGGCCCCTCGGTGCCCCCGCCTACCAAGGTCGGCATTGATAATGCTCTGACCGAGAAGACGATGGCCATGATTTCTTGGGGGCGGAAGGCGCAACCAAGAGGCCACGAGAGGCTGAGGGGTAGATATTGTAATCCCTTTCTCAAACGAGGACTTAGAGAGGGTGGATAATCCTAATGATGATAGCGTCGTCGTGTCTATGACGATCGTGAAACACCCTGTAAAAAGAATTTTAGTTGATAGCAGGAGCTCAGTCGATGTTCTTAGTTATGATGCTTTTTTCGGATGAGTTTGTTTGTTGATTCTCTTCGGCCCATGACCACGCCCCTGATGGGCTTTACTGGGAACTCCGTGAAGGTGGAGGGGGAGATTACTCTTCTAGTAACGGCCGAAACATTGCCGTGCCAGAGCACAGTCCCCATCAAGTTCCTGGTCATCCGAGTCCCCCTAGCCTACAATGCTATCCTCGGACGGCCCGGTCTGAACCTCTTGGATGCAATCATCTCCACCAAGCGACTACTGCTCAGGTTACCTACCGACGTCGGGGTTGGATAGATGCGCAGAGAGAAGAGCCCGGTGACGTTCTATTACCATACGGCCCCTAATCCGCAAGCCATAGTCGCTTCTCCAGTGCCGGAGTCGTTGGACCCCAAAGAGGCTGAAAGGAGGGGAGAGCCTGCCGAGTACCTATTGGTGTTTCTGCTAGGGGAGGACCCAACGAGGACGATCAGAGTCGGGGCACTTCTCCATGAGGAGGCAAGAGACCAACTCCTCACCTTCCTTCGGACCAACTCAGATGTCTTCGCCTGATCGGCATTCGACATGCCAGGTATACTACCAGAGGTGATCACTGACAAACTCAGCATCAACCCGTAGTGTCAACCGATCTGACAGAAGGACAGGAGCTTTGCCCCTGAGCGGCAAAAGGCCATCGATGAGGAGGTCGACAATCTGATTGCCGCTGGCCACATCCGGGAGGTGTATTACCCAGACTGGCTAGCGAACGTGGTAATGATCTGCAAGGCTAATGGGAGCTGAAGGATGTGCGTGGACTTCACCGACCTCAATAAGGCATGCCCCAAGGACAGCTTCCCACTACACAGGATCGACCAGTTAATGGATGCCACGTTAGGCCACGAGACCCTCAGCTTCATGGATGCCTTCTTGGGGTATAACCAGATCAGGATGGACCCGGTGGATGAGGAGCCACTTCCTTTGTGACTGAGAAGGTCATCTACTGCTACAAGGTAATGCCTTTTGGACTAAAGAATGCAGGAGCCACATAACAAAGGCTGATGAACAAGATCTTCGAGGACTAGATTGGGCGCAACATGGAGATATACGTGGATGATATGCTGATTAAAAGCGTTCGCGCCGACGACCACGTTGCTTACCTGACGAAAACCTTCGATAACCTCCATCGGTATCAGATGAGGCTAAACCCCCGCAAGTATTCCTTTGGAGTAATGGCGGGTAAGTTTTTGGATTTCTTGGTGACCCAGAGAGGAATCGAGGCAAACCCAGACAAGATCCGAGTCATCCTCGACATGAGACCTCTGGTCAACAAGAAGGAGGTGCAGCGTCTGACCGGAAGGGTGGTGGCCTTGAGGCATATCGAGTTGGGGCAAACGAAGTGCGGGAGAGGGTGGTCCAGGAGTACCCAAACATCAATCTTTCATTTTTGGAGGATGAGAGATAGCTTCTCATCGGCAATAACTAAAGCACTGGCAATGACTCCCTTATCCGATGATGGTGACGATGATGAAGATGCCCTTGATGTTGATTTTGAAGTAGCCTCAGAAGGGGATCCAACGGAGGCTCCTCTAGAAATTACTCATAAGGTAGAGGCTTCAAGGCCCGACATCGAGGAGATTGTTTTGCAACCAATTGCCAAGGAGGATATGGCTTTGAGGCCGAGTGATGAAGGGGGTCGGCCGATTAGCATATTTCAGGCGTTGCTGAAATCACCTCCGAGGATGAAGCCAGGACTTAGGGATCTATCTTTTCGCATTTTTCTTTCACTTTTGTAACACAAAACGATATTATGATATGAATGAATCTATTTGTTTTTCTCTGTGTGTCCCACTGTTTTGGTATTTGTGTGTCAGACAATCTTTTAGCTCACCCTCATCTCGCCCGAACTTAACTTATTATGAAGCCAAGCGAAGAAACTAGCTATTAGAGCTTAGAGAATTTTGGAATTACTATGTCAAAATCAGAGAGATCGCCCGGTCTTGCTGAGACCAGCCTGATCAGATCTGCCAAAGCAGGGAATAACTCGGCTCTGCCGAAGTATAGGGAGAGAGAGCGAGTATATAGGAAGCAAAAAGACTGGCTTTTTGAAGGATCTCAGAAGCTATTTGATTTCCACCTTCCAAAGAGTAGGGCCCATGGGGGGGGGGGGAAGAGAAGCCAATCATTCAGGCAATTTGATTGTGTCCTTTTCTTTTTCGGTCATTACCAAAGACATTGTCTACGCAAATGACAAATGAATGCTGTCATTGATGATGAGCTCCACGGAGAGCTCTGCGGCCCCACAGAATAGAGAGAAGTTTAATCAAATAAATAGCCTTATCATTAATTTAAGCATTAATTAATGAGCAAAGCAAGTTCCCTTCCCGTGCTCCTGCAGAACAATTCAAGGATGAAAGTTTGTGTCTAAAAAGCTAAAGAACATGTTTTCAGACAAGGTCAGATGTGGTTTGTCTTTAATATGCACTCAGTTTCTTTGAATGTATCATCCTGAACTATTCTTCAACTCTGTCAAACTGATATATTGTTAATATTAAACATCTATGATTGAGGGCTGCATCATTATAATTCAGATGTCATTAATTCAAACTTGAAAACAATTTCTTTACAAATAGGATAAGGTTTTCAAATGCCACCAGCGATGCTCAAGACACAAACATGTAATGCTTAGAAGAAAAAAATGGGACCTAATTTTTATCATAAAAAATTACTGTCCCATCTCAATCTTCGCTAGGAGAGCCAGGTCGAGATACCGAATGGAGCTCACATGAGGCCTATTTTTTCTGTCAGAGATGATCTTATATAAATTTTGGTTGGTCAGTGGCAAGGTATGGATCGATCCTAGCTGTTCCAGTGAAAGCCATGGGATTTCTTCGTTGGATTATGTACCAAGAAGCTACTGACTCCCATGTGTCATGCACCGGCAAGCAGCGAGACTCACGGGGAGTCATTATTGTGTGAGACCCACCTCGTGAGACTAACCAACAACCTCTTAGAGCGAAATTTCTACAAGGCCTGTCAAATATGGTACTTTCAGGCATGCACTGTAAGGCCTCATTGGATGATAATAAGGTGTCTAGCTAGCATGAGGCCAATATACTATGCAATGCATGACATTTTACCCCCATAGATCTTGGATAAAACTGACCCATTAATGGCTTTCTCAGTACTCATCTTGCCACATAAACAACAAGAATTGTCTCGCTAATTTTAGATTGGCTTGTTTAGCAATTAAATATCATCATGTGAGCAAATCATGGATGTTCATGTATCTAGCACATTATAATTTAGATTTTGGATCCCTACAAGCTATTCTACTTCGTTTAAGTACCAAAGTGAAGGAATAACATTAAATGATATTCATAGTGGCATTTGTTACATTGGGAATGGATTCTTTCGCTTGCTTTCTTGTGAGTTAAAAGACACAAAGATAAGCTTTTGGTCTAGCTTTGGATCTTCTTCCGTGGAGACCAGGGATGTCAGTTTCGTATATTATGAACGAAGAGGATGCTTCATCCTTTCATGGACGAAACACGGGCTCAGCTGGCATCTTTCGCTTGTGTTTTAAAAATAAAAGCAGAACAAAAGCTCCAGATTCTTTGGATTCGGACAGTTTCCACAAGCATTAGTAAAAAGGTTAAAAAATATCTGACCCTCCGTCCGACAACAACAATCGAGATGCAGCTACTAATTTCTATAGGCATCAAAGTAATCGGAATTTCCCAAAGCAGACTAGAGAGGATCCACTGCGCTTGCGATGCAGGCCATAATCCATTGAGCTGTGGCATATGCATGATTAATTTGTATGTTTTGTATATGCTTCGTACAGTAAAGATTGATGCATAAAAACTTTTTTTTTTAATCATGTGTGAATCCAGGTCCCCTCAAGTTTACGTCGATCAAGCCAAATGACTTAACGTGCATCAGATTATACATGTCATGCTGATATGTGATATTGATGTGGTATAACATTTTTTTTTTGGCCAAATTAAAATAACCACATTAAAATAACGCACGCGCAACAGGCTTATAAATGCTGATATATGATATTGGCATGACATAAAGTTTGTTTTTGCTGACCGAATTAAAATTACATCACGTTTATTTTTCTGGCCGAGTTATAGCAACCACATCAAGTTTGTCTTTTTGGCCGAGTTATAACAACCACGTCACGTTTGTGTTTTTTTGGCCGGATTAAAAACTTAAAATAACCAAATTATACATGGCATGCTTTGATATTGACACAACGTTATATTTTTTTTTATAGCCTTTTGTTGTTGTCAATTTCACCCACCCACATCCATCGGTCATCATGGGGCAGTAAAGACCCCTGCACGATTGTCTTTTTCACTGTTGCTCTTGACCAGTTTTGTGTCAAGTCAATATCACCAAAAGGAATTGATGAACCCTACTTAAGAGTGGCAGCATATATAAATATTGTTTTTTTGAAAGTAGAGGATCATGTCCTAGTGTATTTCAATAAATTTTACTTTTTTAACCTTCATGCTTGACTCACATTAAAATGATACGATCACCTGTTTGTTCAAAAAAAAAAAAAAAAAAGAAGAAGAAGAAGAAGAAGAGAGAGAGAGAGAGAGAGAGAGAGGACCTCTTCTGAATCAGCCAAAGACTTCAATCTCATGCTTTCCGTTGTAGAAACGTCTATAAACTTTTAGAATAGTCAACCTTGCTCCTTCCACCGGGCCGTCCCAAATGGGATGCACATGCCATCCCATCACAACATCCATCCATCCACATCATAAGCAATCGATGGGCGCGTCCCCTTCCCGTCTCTTACTATTAATGAACAAATCGTTACCCTCATCCAACCCAAGGCTCACCCTACGCTTATATTGGACATCGTATCCTCTTTCGCTACGCATCTAAGATAATGAATATTTTCTACCGTAGTTCCAACGACCGAATATCATATATATTCCTCTATTTTATATAATCAAGGGATAACATCGTCGTATTTAGGCCGAACATAGAAAACAAATTTCTAGGATAGGACAAGAGGCTTCATCGAGGAATCTTCGGATTCGCTAAACATGAATGAAAGAGTGATTACGAGACTTGAAATATCATGCAAATTAACCAGCGGATGTATCAAAATAAAATATTCAAATATGATGATAAAAAAATACATGTCCTGATAGTAATCAGACATCAAATTTACATTCAAGTGGAAACTTGGACAACGGAATTAGATACCAGAAAAAGATTAAAAAAAAAACAAAAAAATAACACACAAAATAAAATTACAAATAAGAAAGCGTCCTTTTGAAATATCGCTGGCACCATCAGTCCATCTCAGAACCTTAGCGAAGTAGTAACGACTATTCTAATCGGTTTTTTCCCATCAGATCCCAAAATAGAATAGCAGTGCTTACGGATTTAAACCCCTCATCATATATTCACACAATCGGTTTTTTTTTAAGTTGGTATCAACAATTACGAAAAAAGAGGATGCCACGAGGGTTCAACAATTGATCCCATATATATCTCGAAGCTGCAGCGAGCAATGCTTGCCAAAGAAACCACAATTAATTAATTTTTTTATCAAATACAACTGGGCATTGAACAATAGCAGTTTTTAAAACTTCTCTCCTTTATTTAATTAACATTTAATACGTTACATCGTAAATTCAACACATGTCTATTACATGTTGAAAATTTAAACAGCACCTTAATCTAAACCATAAAAATTACAAGAAAATACAATACAAATGTAAGATGGAGAGAGATTGCTGCTGCAATAAACTAATTGCAGCAGAATTGAGGATATTTCTTACAGCACACATAATTTCTAGGAGGACAGCAAAAACTTGTTGGTTGCGCAGCTATTTTGATAAGCATAAGCAAGAAGATGGTGAAGAAAATCAATGTGTAGATCGGTTGAACATTCTTCGTCATGCTCTATGCTTTATGCAATGAACTAGCAGCATAAAGGATTTCTGTTGCAGCAGGAAGGAGCATTCGAAGGACAGCACTTCTTATCCTCCGTTGCTTTAGCCGCAATTTCCATGAGAAAAAGCAGAATCGCAAAGATGATAATGATCATTGTTGGTTGGATTTTTGTCGCCATTATTCCTCCCTATTTAGTATAATATAAATTAAACGGCTTGTATTCATCAACGCTTCAAAGCAAAAAAAAAAAAAAACCAATCCTTATGTGTTAGAGGAACTCACTTTGCCCATCTTTGCAAACCGATTAGTTTGTTTTTTCTTTTGGAAACAGGGGAGGATGTTCGGGCTATGCGTGCACAAGAAATGCCCCCTCTATTTATAGAGGATCGAGGATCCTCTAAGCCCATGGAGGAGGGGGTCGGAAGGACACGACGAAAGCGTTTGGAGGAACCTGGACGATGAGAGACTCGGACTGACTGACTGCGTGCAGTGGGCCAGGAAGACGTGGTTTGCCATCGGCACAGTTGTCTTTTTTTTTTTTTAAATTTAACATATGACCATCACATAATTCTGATGTAAAAATATGAATCCCAAATGACACGGAAAGTTGGCAGCCTTATTCATGCCATGCTCGTGACCCCTATTGGTGTTCTTTGAGAAGACGTAAGTTATAGTGTGAACCCATGGAAAAGGATCTCAATCAATCTCAATCTCAATCTCTCTCTCTCTCTCTCTCTCTCAATCTAGGGCATGGCTTTTTCTTCAAGCTAGGTCCACCTAATTTCAAACTCTAGTCTCTACTTGTCAATCCTGCTGCAACCTGCTTCCATGTGGGAGTGGCCAGAGCAATCATGCAAGAAGCACATGGGAGTCAACTTCAATTTATTATATTAAAGCCTGAAACCAAACCAGGGCGGCAAGGCTATCTATGGAAGCTACACTTCAAACGGCTAGCTTTTTATTAATAGGCCAAAGTAGGAGAGATACATGCAACCAACCCTACTAAATGTCTTGCTTTTTCACTTTGATGTGAAAGACATGACAAATTTATTTTTTCTGACCGAATTTAAATTACCACATCACGTTTGTTTTTCTGGCCGAGTTATAGCAACCACATCATGTTTGTCTTTTTGGCCGAGTTATAACAACCACGTCACGTTTGTTTTTTCTGACCGAGTTAAAAATTTAAAATAATCACATTATACATGGCATGCTTTGATATTGACACAACGTTTTATTTTTTTCTTGTGCCTTTGCTATTGTCAATTTCATATGTGTTAAAAGACACAACGATTGTCTTTTTCACTGTTGCTCTTGACTAGTTTTTTTGTGTTACATCAATATCACCAAAAGGAATTGATGAATCCTACTTAAGAGTGTCAGCATATAATAAAACGGAAGCCTAAGAGCTAAAGTGAAAAAGCTATATTTCGGAAGAAGAGGAGCAGAGAATATACATTGGTGTGATGTGCCTTCGGTGGATACCACGAGAGTTCAACAATATTTTAAAAATTAGATCGTACAATATATTGATTTGACATTGAGGTTGTGGGTGAACCAATTTGGCTGAATAAATCGGTTTGATCGAATTGGGTAAATATCTTTCTAGCTTTGTTTAAGTTTTTTATTTTTTTTCTGAAATAAATGGAGTTTTTGCTGTCAAAAAATTTAAATTAATAAATTATTGATAAAAAAATTGAAAGTGTTGCTCGCTTTCTGGTTAATTAATTTATAATATTCTTTATAAAAATAATATTTTTATTAAAATAAAGAATTTAAAATTACCAATTATTTTTTAATTTTTTTTAAACTTTTTTCTTATTCTTTCTTATTTGATTAATTATTTTATAATATTTTTTATAAAATATAATATCTTCATTAAAATAAAGGATCATAGTTTAAACCGATGACTTTTCAACAAATTAGATGTTCTGAGAGACAGTAGGCAAGATGAAGTACCAGGGGGAAATTAATGAAATAATAATATATTAGGGCTCTAATTGAGATGGTTTTGTGAGCTTAAGAAAGATTGTGGAGAAGCTTTAATTGAATAATTGTCAGATGTTTATTGTCTTTTTACTCATGCAACCATGTCAAGTAAAGCAAAACGTGGCCGAATCTTTTTTGTCTTCCAATTTTTTTTTTTATTATATCACTTCACGTAATAAAAGTTGAAATGTCACTTCATTTTTTCTCATTGTTCTCGATCCTCTTTTTTGATGCAAATCGAGCAAGTTCTTTTTCAACTTCACCCGTGCCCAATTCGTAGGGCTGAAAACGGATCGAATTTTATTTGATCGTATCTGAATCCATATTCAAATTATATTAAATTTAAATATTTATTTTATAGTTTAATCGGATTCAAATATGGATTCGGATATCTAAATTAAAATTATTTGAATATTACGTATGTTTTTAGATTCGGATACGGTATCCATTAAAATAAAAGAATGCAACGAAATCTCGCTTTCCCGGAAATTCTCGCTTCCCAGCTATCCTCATCCAAACATTTCAACCAATTGGAGGAGAGCTCGCGGATTGTGTGTTTCTTCAAACCCATTCTTGCCCGTCCGATCCCCCAGCAACGACCCCAAATCCCTCCTCCCCCAGCGGGTAACCTCCCTTCGCATGCCTCTCCTATCCCTCTCTCTCCTTGTAATCTCCCCATGGCCCTCGCGAGGGGAAGGGTACTGGAGCTGGAGAGGATCGCCAGGTGACTTTCGCGAAGCGGCGGAACGGGCTGCTCAAGAAGGCCTACGAGCTCTCCGTGCTCTGCGACGCCGAGGTCGCCCTCATCATCTTCTCCAACCGCGGGAAGCTCTATGAGTTCTGCAGCAGCTCCAGGTAGTGGGCAGCGGACGAGAACTTGGTAAAAAGCAGCGAGGTAAAAGCTTCTTCTTTTATTTATTTATTTTTTGTTTGGATGTTTCGTTCTCTTTCCTGGTCTTGATCTGTTTCCGGTTTTAGATCTCGGGGGAAGGGGCTGTTCCCGTTGCTGTTCTTGTGTGGTGAAACAATAAAAAGGAAGTCAGATCTGCTGAGAAAAGAAACTAGTGATCTATAAAATTCAGAACTTTCCCCAGCGGGTAACCTCCCTTCGCATGCCTCTCCTATCCCTCTCTCTCCTTGTAATCTCCCCATGGCCCTCGCGAGGGGAAGGGTACTGGACCTTCGCGAAGCGGCGGAACGGGCTGCTCAAGAAGGCCTACGAGCTCTCCGTGCTCTGCGACGCCGAGGTCGCCCTCATCATCTTCTCCAACCGCGGGAAGCTCTATGAGTTCTGCAGCAGCTTCAGGTAGTGGGCAGCGGACGAGAACTTGGTAAAAAGCAGCGAGGTAAAAGCTTCTTCTTTTATTTATTTATTTTTTGTTTGGATGTTTCGTTCTCTTTCTTGGTCTTGATCTGTTTCCGGTTTTAGATCTCGGGGGAAGGGGCTGTTCCCGTTGCTGTTCTTGTGTAAAAGCTTCTTCTTTTATTTATTTGTTTTTTGTTTGGATGTTTCGTTCTCTTTCTTGGTCTTGATCTGTTTCCGGTTTTAGATCTCGGGGGAAGGGGCTGTTCCCGTTGCTCTTCTTGTGTCCTTTTGGTGAAACAATAAAAAGGAAGTCAGATCTGCTGAGAAAAGAAACTAGTGATCTATAAAATTCAGAACTTTCTGGTTTTTGATTATGTTTTTCTTCCTCTACTCAGGATCGGAGCGATCTACAATTCTTAATTAGTTAGAGAAGGATATACAATTCTTAAATTTTGGCCATGTCGTTTTCTGGGCCTTGTGAATCAATTGAGACAGAACCCTTTGTACCTTGCCGCTGATGTATTTTACTTTCCGGCTTCTGGCTTGAAAAAACAAAATCGATCACACTGAAAAAATAAGTCTATATATTAACGTTTTTATCAACAAACCACTAGCCAAAATCCCTAAAAATATTTCATTTTTTTTAATTCAACTAGTAATGGTATTATGTCACAAAACTTGCTGATCATCAAAAATTCAAATTATAACCGAATGACCCCGCCTTTATATTTATTTATCATCAGATAAATAATAATAGGAGATGGAAGCTAATATGCCAGGATGCCAACTTATATTCTTTGCATGAGTTTTCTCATTATGTTTATTTAATCTAGACAACTAGTTAAGTCTTCATCCTTCTGTTTAAGTTTCACTAATTAATTAGTAGGGAGTAATTAGTTAGGATAGACTATAGAGGTAAACTTTATTGAATCTAAAGATTAGTTCTCAATTTTCTTACTATAACAAAAATTAGATTAAAAAATAAAAGTAATTGCCAAGAAAAGATATCTATGAGTGATTGCTGAAAAATAGCTTTTCATGCTTTGCAAATATAAATTTAGAATGCGAAGGTAATAAATTTTATGATGATGTTTGTTTCATGTGTTGGGTGTTTCACACTTTGTATCTTGGCAAATTTAGTTAGACAATGTCCTTAATTCATAGTTTGTAATTTTTTAGAAATTTTTATTTTATATCTGCTTATGAAATTCTTTTAAGTTGAAGTGGACTAATTATACTTGCAGCTTGTTTTCGCTATTTCTCTAGAAATTTTTATCTTACATCTGCATATAGAATTCTTTTGATTTGATTTGGAATCGATACACTTACAGATTGTTTCTTCTTTTCAAGGCTTTTATCTTGCTTCCAAATTAACCAGAATTAGTTTTGCATCTGTGATGTTATTTATATATACAGGTCCTAGAGGCCAATTCTCTTCATGGTTGGTAAATAAATGGATTAGATAAGCATTGAATGAGCATTCTGAGAAAGAGATACAACATATGTTTGTGGTGTTGAAATATCTAGTCAAGGTATTTTTCACTTGACCTTCTTTATTGATTCATGCGATCCTGTTGTATTTATGCATTTTTTTTTGTATTAGTGAACTGCAAATTCTTATATATGTCTATATTTTTGCAAAAATTTTTGTTTCAATGCTTAATGATTTCCATCTCAAATATTTTAGGTCTTGTTACAATGTTGCTTAGTTTGATTTGTTGTGGATTTCAACCTCTTTCAAGTTTCTTAAGAGAACATTTAGGTAGCCATATTCTTATTGCCTATGTTTTGCTCTTGTGGTAGACAGTGAGTTTAGTGACTTTTTAGTATTCCTCTATTTATTTACTCTTTCACAATTATTCATCATATAACACCATCATAAGATCATAGAAGTTTTTATCTTCATATCCGTATCCGTATATAACATATATGGATATTCTTGATATCTAATTCGTATCCGTATCCGTATATAATAATATAGATATGTTGGATATCCGATTCATATCTGTATCCGTATATAAATATGGATATGCTCGTTATTCGATTCATATCCATATCCGTATATAATAAATATGGATGTACTTGATATCCGATTCGTATCTGTATCCGTTTAGAATAAATATGGATATGAATTTTAATATCCGTTTAGTATTCGTATCCATATTCGTATTCGTTAAAAAATATAGATACAAATATGGATATACTACTATCCGATCCGTATCCGATCCGTTTTGAGCCCTACCAATTCGAGTTGCATCTTCTCTTTGCAATGTCGATAAAAATTGATTTAACTATCTATATACCATGTGTGTTGCCACCTAATTTTTGAAGAATCTCATAAGCTTTTTGATTATTTTTTCCCATATTTACACATTAAAATATATTTTTTATATTTATATTTTAATTTCTAAAATTTTATAATTATTATTTGCACATATGCTAGATTACCTAAATGTAAAAATAAAATCTTTAGATATTTTTATTTCCTCATCCTCAAATTATTAATCTCTTAACACATGTCCCTTCATATTTGATTCTCCAATGGATATATTAATGAAATAAGGATATTTTTATCTTTTTATAATCCTAGTTAATCTTAAAATCAATAAAAATTATGAAAAGATTAATTTATACAAAAAAGTGCCTTTATGTTAATTTTTATATAAATATTAAAAAAATTGTGCCTTTACGTTAATTTCAATTCGCGTTCCAATCGGCATAGCAGCATGAATGCCTTAAAGCACGTTTGTCTTCTACCTCTTGCAGGAATACTATCATTATAGAGCAGCATGAATGCCTTAAAGCATGTTTGTCTTCTACCTCTTGCAGGAATACTATCATTATAGAGCAGCATGAATGCCTTAAAGCATGTTTGTCTTCTAGCTCTTGCAGAATATTATTTTTTTTTGGACATACCGAACATATACTATAGATCATTATAGAGCAGCATGAATGCCTTAAAGCAACTTAATTTCAAATTTTCATTTAATATTTTTAATTTCGTTCAAGTAATTAATCGATAGTAAGTTGACAAAACTATAACTTTTAAAATATATATTAATAGATACTAAGGTATTGCAGTTAAAGATCCATTAAAAATCTAAATATTTGGGTATAGTTAAGCAAAAATAGATGAAGGATGCAGTTGTTGATATGAAAAAAAATTGTTTTAACTAAGAGTTTATTCGATGAATTAAAAAGTTTTTTAGAGTGAATGATAAGAAAGTTTATGTGGTTTAGTTTTTTATGTTCGGATGGATCAAGTTGAGGCTAGATTAGGCTTATTTTTGGTTAAGCCAATCATGTATTAGACTAGATTTGGTTGACAAACATAAAACCAGGATCGGATCCAAATATTAGATTGAGTCCTATATTTTTGAATGTACGCAACCTATAGCTCTTTGAATGCAGATGAAGATGGGTCTAATATAGCTACGAATGGGTCAGGTCATTATTTGACCCAACATATTTGGTCATCCCCATCTTCGTCTAAAAAGCATTCAATCTTTTAATATTTCAATTTCTTGTGTACCTTTCCATTATCATGGGTCAGTTAAAATGGTTGGAGGATCTTTACGGGAAAGATTATGAACTGGACATCAAGTTTAATTTTATCACTCTCAAATTGAATACCTTAGCACGATAGCACGATAGATAAAAGAATTTAATGGAGTTGCAATGCTGAAGGTCATATAAGAACATGTACAGACAAAGGCCATTTTCCCCTACGCGACAACTCTTCCTTTAAGATGTTATTTGGTCTGGCTCCCTTCTTTGTTGACCATGTTCGTAACGTTTGCACCAATGACTCACCGCCGGGTGGATTAGACGCTGGTCAAAAACCATGATCGAGAAACAATCATAAAATCAAAGAGAAATAGTTGCTGATTGCCCAGTTTCAGATTGGGACTTTAGCGTGCTTAGCAGCTGCATCTACGAAAGCTTGAATTTGGCATCGAGGCTACAATATACTTGCGAGGCACAACATCAACGATCAATAGGAGCATGTGGAGCACAGTCATTGGTGCCACCACCATCTTTCATGCTGTTAAGGGCCCGAGAGGCAACGACCATGTGAAATGATCCAAAGCTGGTCCCCACTCCCCATGCTCATGTTTAGATTCACAATGTTTAAATTCACAATAAGTTATAACTTAAATTTATTTACTATCAATACATTTATACTTAAATTTTTAAAATTATATAAATTTAATTTGTTAATAAATTAATTAAAATCTCAAATAGACTTGATATTATAATGAATTTCAATCCATTCGTGCCTTGGCCATCGTATCGCCATCAAGAAAATGCGTCGACAAAAAAAAAAAAAAGATTAGGGGAAGCAAGCTATTGCTTTCAAATGATTGATGTGAAAGGACAAGAAAAAAAAGCAAGCTGATGCTTTCAAATGGCTAACCTAAAAGGACAAGGAGAGAAGCAAACAGCTGCTTTGAAATCGATTGTTGGTCGTCCTTCTCAATATTAAATCCGTTGGGACCGATGGGCCATCAATCTGACACTCGTATTTACTTTGACGTGAAAGGATAAGAAAGTAAGCAAGCTGATCATGCTTTCAAATGGCTAACCTATAGGACAAGGAGAGAAGCAAGCTATCGCTTTGAAATTGATTGCTGGCCATCCTTCTCAATCTTCCCTTGTTAAATCTGTTGGGACCGATGGGCCATCAATTTGACACTCACAAGATGAAACCGGTACGAAAGGATGCTGGTATGCCGTTGCTAAAGGTCGGCACTGAATCATGTCCGACACCGACACCGTATGGTTCAGACTCATCGTTCCGCGGTATGATTTGATTGTACCTGACATAGCTCATCAGAAAATATTTTAACATGATGAGATGGGCATAACATGTTAAAACTAATCTCCGATCGCAATCGTCAGATCATCTCCGATCGCAATCGTCAGATCATCTCCGATCGGATGCTTCGCAATGGTCAGATCGATCATCGACGATCGAGATCATGATCGCAACGGTTCGATCGATCATCGTCGATCGGGATCATAGTTTTGATCGATCGCAACCGTCGGATTATCGCCGATCGGATGGATCACAATGGTCCGATTGATCATCACCGATCAGGATCATTACTCAATCGATTGCAACCATCGAATCGTCTTCGATTGGATGCATCGCAACGGTCCGATCGATCATCGCCGATCAGGATCATGGCTTGGATCGATCGCAACCATCGAATCATCGTCGATCGGATGGTTTGCAACGGTTCGATCGATCATCGCCGATCAGGATCGTGGCTCGGATCGATCGCAATCGTCGGATAATCTCTGATCGAATGCATTGCAACGGTCTGATCGATCATCGCCGATCGGGATCATGACTTGGATCGATCGCAACCATTGGATCATTGCTGATCGGATGGATCACAACGGTCCGATTGATCATCGCCGATCGAGCTCATGTCTCGGATCGATTGCAACCGTCGGATTATGCGAAAGGATTGCAACGGTCCGATCGATCGCAACCGTTGGATCGTCTTCGATCAGATGCATTGCAATGATTTGATCGATCATCGCTGATCGGGATCATGGTTCGGATCGATTGCAACCATCAGATCGTCTTCGATCAGATGGATCGCAACGGTTTGATCAATCATCGCCTATTAGGATCACGGATCGGATCGATCGCAACCGTCTGATCGCCTCCGATCGAATGGATTGCCATGGTCCGATCGATCATCGTCGATAAGGATTATGGCTCAGATCGATCGCAACCATCGGATCATCGCCGATTGGATGGATCGCAATGGTCCGATCGATCATCATCGATTCGGATCATGGCTCTGATCGATCGCAACCATTGGATCATCTTCGATCGGATGGATCACAATGGTTTGATTGATCATCGACGATCAGAATCATGGCTTGGATTGATCGCAATCGTCGGATCATCTCCGATCGGATGCTTCGCAACGGTCAGATCGATCATCGACGATCGAGATCATGGCTTGGATCGATCGCAACCGTTGGATCATCGCTAATCGGATGGATCACAATGGTTCGATCGATCATTGTCGATCCAGATCAATGCTTCGATCGATCGTAACCATCGGATCATCTTTGATCGGATGCATCACAACAGACCGATCGATCATCGTCGATCGGGATTATGGCTTTGATCGATCGCAATCGTCGGATTATCACCGATCGGATGGATCACAATGGTTCGATCGATTATCGCCGATCCGGATCATTGCTCGGATCGATCGCAACCGTTGGATCATCTTTGATCGGATGCATTGCAATGGTCCTATCGATCATCGCCGATTGAGATCATGTCTTTAATCGATCGCAACCGTTGGATCGTCGCCGATCGGATGGATCGCAATGGTCTGATCGATCATTGCCGATCGAGATCATGGTTTGGATCAATCACAACTGGTCTGATCATCGTCGATCGGATGGATCGTAATGGTTCGATCGATCATCGCCGATCAGGATCATGGCTCGGATCGATCGCAATCGTCGGATCGTCTTCGATTGGATGCATCGCAATGGTCCGATCGATCATTGTCGATTGAGATCATGGCTTAGATCGATTGCAACCATCGGATCATCGCCGATCGAATGGATCGTAACGGTTTGATTTATTATTGTCGATCCGGATCATGGCTTCGATCGATCGCAATCGTCGGATCATATTCGATCGGATGCATCGCAACGGTCCGATTGATCATCACCGATCAGTATCATTGCTCGGATCGATCACAATCGTCGGATCGTTTCCGATCGGATGCATCGCAACGATCGGATCGATCGATCATCGCCGATCAGGATCATGGCTCGGATCGATCACAATCGTCGGATTATCTCTGATCGAATGCATCGCAATGGATTGATTGATCCTCGCGATCAGGATCATGGCTTCGATCGATCGCAACGGTTGGATCATCACCGATCGAATGGATCGCAACGATCCGATCGATCGTCGTCGATCTGGATCATGGGTCGGATCGATCGCAACCATCAAAATCATCTTCGATCGGATGCATCACAACGATCGTATAGATCATCGCCTTTCGGGATTATGTCTCCGATCGATTGCAACTGTTCGATCGTCTCCGATCGAATGCATCACAACGGTCAGATCGATCATCGTCGATCAGGATCATGGCTTGGATCAATCGCAATCGTCGGATTTTTTTTTGATCGAATGCATCGCAACGGTGCGATCGATCATCGCTAATCGGGATCAAGGCTTGGAACGATCGCAACCGTGGGATCGTTGATGATCGGATGGATCGCAACGGTCCGATCGATCGTTGTAGATCAGGATCATTGCTTGGATCGATCGCAACCATCAAATGCGCTTTTTCAAACCTCGACACCTTTAATTATCGCAACATCCATGCTCGACACCTTTAATTATCGCAAGGCTGTGGTTTCCATATCACCATATTTTTTTAAATATCTTTTTATAATTTTTTTAATAATTTTTATGAGCTCTAAAACCCATTCTCATCACGATTGGTATTGATCTCACAGTATGTTCTTTGACTGACATGACAACAGGTTCTTGGAAGTTTTCTCTCTGACACGTCCTTCGGCACACCACGTTCTCTTTCTTGAAAGTGTTCTGCAACACTGAGAGCGTCCTACCTAAGCCACCCGATATGCTTATAAATACCTGATGGTGCTGTAGAAGCAGCCCATCCGAATAACAAATGCTTATAAATACCTGATGGTGCTGTAGAAGCAGCCCATCCGAATAACAAATATCTTTTTTGATATGAAGGGCGTTTTAATAGTTTTGATGGTACTTCTCATACTGTCATTTCTTCTGCTTGATTTGGTGGAAGGTTCTCGTGCTCCAGTCAGCAACAAATCATCATGCGTGTCATGTTGATGTTGCTCCAAAGGGATGTGTACATGCTGCAAAGTTTAAAGTAAATAAATGCAGCAGCATTAATCTCTCTCCTTGTTGTTATAGTTTATATGAAATTTTTTAATTTTAGTTTAAATCATGTAATGTGTGTGTGTTTTATGTAATGTGTCCTTTTAAATTATGTAACGTGTGTGTTATGTAATGTGTGTCCTGAAGTAAAGGAGAGAAATTTAATATAAATATAATTTTAAGTTAAAAAATTACATCTTGATTTCATAGAATGTCTGCTAGATCTAGTATAGATGCATATGTTTCCGAGGATTTCAGCCATCGGACGGTGCATGCGCAACTAAGTCAAAAGTTCTCGGACCCCAGCCCAGCACAACCGTTAAACCAAACTTTTGAATTAGTTGTGCTGGGCTGGGGTCCGAGAACTTTTGAATTAGTTGCGCATGCACCGTCGATGGCTAAAATCCTCAGAAACATATGCATCTATACTAGATCTAGCAGACATTCTATCAAATCAAGATGAAATTTTTTAACTTAAAATTATATTTATATTAAATCTCTCTTCTTTATTTTAGGACACACATTACATAACACACACATACGTTACATAATTTAAAAAGACATATATTACATAAAACACACATACACATTACATGATTTAAACTAAAATTAAAAGATATCATATAAACTATAACAACAAGGAGAGAGATTAATGCTGCTGCATTTATTTACTTTAAACTTTGCAGCATGTATGCACCGGAGCAACACCAACATGACATGCATGATGATTTGTTGCTGACCGGAGCACGAGAACCTTCCGCCAAATCAAGCAGAAGAAATGACAGTATGAGAAGTACCATCAAAACTATTAGAACGCCCTTCATATAAAAAAAGATATTTGTTATTCGGATGAGCTGCTTTGCAGCACCATCAGGTATTTATAAGCATATCGGGTGGCTTAAGTAGGGCGCTCTCAGCGTTGCAGAATACTTACAAGAAAGAGAACGTGGTGTGCCGAAGGACGTGTCAAAGAGAAAAGGCATGATTTCATAATCTTGCACATGGTCGATGTATGAGGGGTCACTCGGACCACTTAAAATACACTTCAATCAACTGTGCCATGTCGAGGGAAGTCTCAGTAAAGGCAACTTCAAGAGTTCTGAATGGACTGTTGGATGATCCATACACAAACCAAAATGTACATTAGTCCAACCGACAGGGCCTACGGATCCCACTATGCAAGCAAATGGAGGTCACATCAGCTTTAAAAAGTTGCTCCCTTTCTCGTGGGGGAGAAATGAGGCTCTCCGAGTGATTCCAGTGGCATATGGATCCTTAGCTGTTTTACCTCCCAGGATTCATTTGAGAAATAAGGATCTCAAGTGATTGGGAGTAACAAGTGTATCTTTTTCACTGTTATGCTTGCTAACATTCATTTGTTTATGTTCAAGATGCTTTGATCCACTTAAGCTAGTGTACTTTTTCTCCAGGGTACTAGCAACTTGTAAAAAGAACAACAGTATTTGGTAACCAATCCAAGGACCATTTAAGTTTCACCGACTCAGCTGGGTGTTGGAAACCCATGGATACTTGCGTCTCTTTTATCTCAGTAGATGATTCGCACCCTCTTATGGGTCCTTTGGAAGTAGTTAGACTATTATTCATGTGTTCAACTGGTCATTCAATTGTAACCTAACTCGACCGTCAATTCTGGCTTTATTTTGGCACCCATTGATGGTTTTTTTGATGTGTTTACTACTGGCATTTATAATGTGTGCCTGGTTGCGCGTGACTCTCACTGCACAAGAATTCATGGAACACCAAACTCATCATACAAGTTTATTCTCGTTATTTTCAAGTAGTACTAGAGACTATTGTTTTCCTAGTTCTCTTAACTTTTATTCCTCACTTTGATCCATTTAAATTATGATCTACCTTTCTAGACCATCAATTGATCCGTAAATTCTTAGATCCCTGGGCTTCCCTACATTCCCGTTATTTATTATGTGACTAGTGCCAACAATGAAGTTTCTCTTTTCATTAAAATGCCTTGACCAAATCATTACTTTATCTCCTAGTTCTTTTGATTAATTTTACTTTTGACACAATTATGCAACAATATTCCAACACAAGTTGAGACAATTTTTTGTAACATTATGTTCGTGGCAATATAAATTTAGTTCTTCTTACCTTTGTGCCCCTGGAAGCTAAAGCTCACATTTCTATAGTGACTTTGAGATATTGCTCCTATTTAGATGATCGATCTTTGATATTCATTTTCTGCCAATTTTTTTTTTATTCTTTTATTTTAAATTATGATTAAATCTTGCATGATCTTATTGGACAATGTGCTATTATAAAGGTGAAAGGGTCTTTCAAGAAAGCGAAGCAGCTGAGACTTTTCCAAAAGTCTTATGACTTCTCTAATGGCTTTGACATTATTTGTCGTGTTGTGGACCTTGACAAATATGTAAAGATATTACAGTTACAGTGTTTCCTTTTTCCAAAGCCTTGTTTCCGCATAAAATTAAAGTAAAAAATACTTTTTTTTATTTTTATTTTTCATAGGAGGCTATGTAAATGGGGTATTAAATATTTTTAATGAATGCTTATGAGGCACTGGTCAATAAAATCCTTCTTTTAACACTTTTTTTTTGGTTTTATTATCTTTCCTATTTCCTAAGAGGCTACATAATAATAATAACGTATAAAATGCTGCTTGACATGCTCTTGAAGCATAAAAAATGACAAAATAAGGTAAACAAAAGTTTTCAAGCTAGTTAAAAAAAAAAAAAAAACTCTATTGTATGGCTCGATTCTAATTCAGGTCTATAGCATGATTGGTTTAATTCTAAATGTCAAATCTTGTAATTAATCATGCTAGAATTGGTTTTTAAGTTTTGACTTAAAACTAATCAAATCCAAATCATGCCCATCCATACTTTCCAACATTGAGGCAGAGGGCTTAAGGGGATAAACACTTGAAATTGATATTGGAGTGATTGGATTTCCAATTTAGTCTTTATGATAAATTAATAGGATCGCATATCTTTTTTTAGATGGAAAGAGAATTTTTTTCAAGGTCTTTTTATTTTATCTAATAATTTTATATTGAGCAGTAGTGCTATTTAGTGATTGCTTAGCTAATCAATCCTATTAAGGATGTAATCTGAGCCTGACCGAGCTTGAGTTTAATCAAGGTTGGTTTAAAAATAATTTCAAGCTAGAACTCCAGTTCAATCTTAATTTGCTTGCAATTAAGCTCAGTTCAAACTTAATTTTAAAGCAATCAAAGCATAAGCTTATTACTTGATGCTGACATTACTTTGGTACAAATCAATTTGATACTAAATAAAACCTGGTTCAAGATTGATGGAAGAATTGATTCTTGATTGGAAGATCTGGTCCATTGTCTGTTTCAGCCCAAAATCTGTTTCGGCCCAAAATTACATTAAATTGATATAAACATTAAAAAATGCACCATCACAACATTAATTCAGCGATGCATTATAAATGAAATATATAATATACCATTTAAATATATGCAAGACTTATGAAGCCAACTCTAATTGAGTTAGGTTCATTAGCTTAGCTTCAAAATATTTTTGATCGTGCTCTTCCCATTCAAGCTTAGTTTGCTGTAAAGCCAAACCCGATTTGAAATTTCTCTAGCCGAACCCAAGCTGAGTGAGACGTTACTTGAGAGCCCTAATCCAAATTAGGCAACAGAGGATTGTTGCTGTATACAAGGAAAAGTGGTGCCATTATAGTTCCTGATTCCAACTTCCGCATGGAACCAGCGAGTGAGAGGTTACTTGAGAGCCCTAATCTAATGATTATTAGGCAATGGAGGATACTATTTTGAGAACTGGATCGAACAATAAATCGGCTTGGCATTTGAGTTGAAGGTCAATCGGTTCGAATGGATAAACCGATTTGATTGGACCAAATGATGTTATAATTAATTTTTAATTTAATAATATAGAAATAATAAAATATAAAAATATCATACTATAGAAAAATATCTTTAAACTTATATATCTATTCAAGAAAATTTTATATAATATTAAAACTATAGAAAAATATTTTTAAAATTATTGATTGGTTGTTTTTTAAGTGCAAACCGAAGTAAAAAATTAAAAATCAAAAAAAACCAATCCTAATTTTATTTATGAAAACTAAAAGTCTAAAAACCAGGGTTGAACCGATTCTTCAGAACTCGACCGGTTCAATGAATTTTGATTTTCATTTGGTTATATAAATGTTAACTTTAATAATACAATCGGATCAAATTGATGAATGGTTTTTGGTTGGACCAGTTCGATTGGATGACCCGATCCAATTTTCAAAACCATGATGGAGGAGTGTTGCAGTATGCAAGGAAATGTGGTGCAATTAAAGTTTCTGATTCCAAATTTCGTAAACCAATGGGCTAAGTAGAGACTGAACCTAATATTTCACATACATCTTAAGTTGTCTATCATTTTTATTAAAAAATCTTAAGTATTAAATTTATTAATAATTGTTATATATATATATAAAACATAATTAAAAAAATTAGTTGTTGAATATTAGATATATGTTGCACAAAAAATGGATCCAATTTGATTGAGTTACTTTGAACGGATTTAGGATATGATCAAATTAGTTTCACATTCAATATCCTAGAACTAATATTGAATGGACAATAAAACGCTTTTAAGGACCCCAATTAGTTGCCCCTCGTGCATAGAAGCCCATTTTGGTGATCATTTCAGGGATGCTAAAAGGCAAGCATTAATAGAGGAATGTTGCAAATAAATTTCGAATGGGATAGCAGCATGTGCCTGTAACTCGATTCTATCATTGAAGCCCTTGTCATCTGACTCAAAACTTCGTCGCATTAATTTGTCTTTGGATTTAAGAGACTCCACAACGTAATGCACATCACTTAGCAGGAGGTACATTTTTCCCTGTCTCTCTACTCTCCATCTCACGTGATTGATTTAATTTCCATTCGTCAACAGTAAGAGAGCCCAACCGCTAGATACTGAGTCATACGGGCCTTGCTTGGACTAAAATTACTAGACGACGCTTGGAGGCCAACCACGTGAATACAAATGATCGTATGAGGATAGTGAAATCACTGCCTTAGTGACGACACACCGAACATCGGGCATGAAAACTATTTTTTTATTTAAATATGATCTAAAATTAAAATAAATTTAATTTTATAAAAAAATAAAAAATAAGTTATGTTTATAATTTTTTAAAATAAAAATTTAATAAAAGCTATAAGCATTAAAAATAAAGTAATATATATATATAATTTTTTAAAAATATTTTTTGAATATTTTTTAAATTCAAATTCGATTCAGTTGAATTAAATTTTAAAATATTAAAAAAGTAAAACGAAATTGTATATGATATTTTATGATTCTATTTTTTTTTTCCAAGTTTGTTATATGAAAAAAAATCCTATCTTAAAAGTATTAAAAAGATATTTGGGCCACACAAATCAGTCATGGGTAAATATGAAATTTTAGTTTTATTGTAAAATAGCGTGTCTTCTATTTTAGCGGTTTCTTTTCTTTTCTTTGGACCTCACGGACTGCTTTTATGGCAAATAAGAATAAATAATTTAAATAAACCCAACACTAAAAAGTTTATTCATCAAGTCAGATGACACAATGGCTGATGTTCCTTCACGCAAAACGATCTTTCTAAACGATCTTTCTAAACCACTAGTTGGATTCTCAAGAATAAAATGCGAGGTGCTACCTTACAATTCACAAGATATGGTATTTAATATATAAGAATTATTATATATTATATATTTAATATTTAATAATTAATAATTATATATTAATAGTATTTAATAAATATGTATAATATTATATATAATAACATATATTTATGGTATTATTAGTAATATTTTAATTTTATATAATATATATATATATAATATAATATACATATATTTATATAATATAAAAAATATATTATATAAAAATTTTAAAAATATTATCAGCATTATATGCATGATGACCTTTTGTTGCTATGAAATATTAAATATAATAATTAAAAATTTTAAAGTTTAAAAATCGGGGTTGAACTGATTCTTCAGAACTCGATCGGTTCAGCGAATGTTTTGATTTTCATCGGGTTATATAAAAGTTAACTTAATAATAAAATTGGAACAGACTGATGATCGATTTTTGGTTGGACTGATTCGATTGGCTGATTCAATCTGATTTTTAAAACCATGATGGAGGAGTGTTGCATTATACAAGGAAATATGGTGCAATTAAAGTTCCTAATTCCAACTATCATACAGAACCAGTGGGCTAAGAAGGGATTGAACCTAATATATCACATGCATTTCAAGTTGCCTATCATTTTTATTAAAAATCTTAAGTATTAAATTTATTAATAAATATTATATATATCTTTTTTTATTAAACATAATTAAAAAAATTAGCTGTTGAATATTAGATATATGTTGTACAAAAAATGGATCCAATTTGATTGAGTTTATTTTGAATGGATTTAGGATTTCACATTTAATATCCTAGAGCTAATAACAATAAAACGCTTTTAAGACCCAGTCTTTCCTGGTGTATAGAAGCGGTAATCATTTCAGGATGCTAAGCGACAAGCGTCCGACAATCAAAAGGGGCAGGGGTGGAAGGAGTAAAGGTTCCACTCTAATAGGTCACATAGGACCAATGTTTCCAACCCATAACTTCTAGACGTCGAATGAAACTTACCACGTAGTCTCGCAGTACCTAATGCGAAAAGCAGGGTAGTGACAACCCGTAAAAGAGAGACGAACAACGAAGAAACAGGGCAGTGAGCACTAAACGTTGCAAATAAATTTCGAATGGGATAGCAACATGTGCCTGCAACTCAATCCCATCATTGAAGCCCTTGTCATCTGACTCCGAACTTGTTGCATTCGGTTGTCTTTGGATCTAAGGTTGCATTTGGTGCATTGCCAGCAATTCTAAATGTTAATGTAGATTCCCTATAAGATAGATTACCACTGGATGGATTGTCAGTAATGTTGATTACTGTGTTTGGTATGCAGGTAATGTTAGAATAATATGATTACTGTGTTTGGTATGACAAATAGATTACAGTCATATAACATCAAATTTCCAAAATACCCCTAAATCAAATTCATATTAAATCAAATATATTAAAGATTTTTAAAATACCTCAAAATATTTCTAAATCAAAGTATTTATAGTATAATACTAAATTTAATTATTTAAAGATAAAATACATTTTTAATCTTTAAACATTCAATTTTTTTGATTCTTAAACTTTCAATTATCATAATTTATTTATTATTTTAAAAATAAATTTTTTAATATTTTGTTATATAAAATAAAGATTAATAGACTAATTGAAATTATTTTTTTAATTTTTTAAAATAAATTAATTAAAAAAAAATTAAATTTTAAAAAATTAAATTAATCAAAAATCAAAATTTAATAAATTTTTAATAAATTTAATTAATTTAATATTTAAAAAAATTAAAAAAAAAAATTTAAAAAATTAATTTAGAAAAATAAAAAATAAATTTTTTAAACTTAAATTTTATTTAATTTAATTAATTAATTAATATTTAAAAAAATTTAAAAATTTTAAAATTAATTATAAAATCAAAATTAATTAAAAAATTAATTAAAAATTAATTTAAAAATAATTTTAAAAAATAAAATTAATAAAAAAATAAAAAATTATTGCTTTTTCATTTAATTTAATTAATTTGATTTAATATTTTAAAATAAAATTAAAAAATTAAATTTTTAAAAATAAAAAATTATTTTCTAAAATTAAATTTTTAATTAGTTTAATTAATTAATTAATATTAAAAAAAAAAAATTAATTAATTTAAATTTTAATTTTAAAAATTGATAAATTAAGTTTAAAATTAATTTAAAAAATTAAAAATAAATTAATTAAAAAAAAATCTTATTTATTTTTAAATTAAATTAATTTTATATTTAAAAAAATTAATATTTTTTAAAAAATTAATTTAACAAAAATAAAATATTTTTTTTTTAAAATTAAATTTTTAATTAATTTAATTTTAATTTAATATTTAAAAATAATTTAAAAATAATTTTAAAATAAATTAATTTTATTTTAATTTTAAATTAATTTTTTAATTAATTTAATTATTTGAGGAAGGGATAATTTTATTTTTATAAAAGAAGCTAGGACAATTTTATCAAAAGAAATTATTAGATTACAACATAGCCGGTAATGTGGATGGCCATCATCCCCTAAGGTAATGTATTACCACTTGAGTGGTAATCCGGATTACCATTGCAGGATAGATTTCTATTCAAAATGCGTACCAAACATGGTTATCCGGTGGGATCCTTTTAAATTATCAATAAGATGTATATATTACCCGCTATCAAACGCCCCTTAAGAGGTTTCACAACGTGATGCGACATCACTTAGCACGAGGTATATTTTTCTCTCTCTACTCTTCATCTCCCGTGATTCATTTAATTTCCTTTCGTTGACAGTAAGAGCCGAACCGCTGGATACTGAGTCATTACGGGCCCTGCTTAGACTAAAACAGACTAGACGATGCTTGGAGGCCAACCACGCGAAGCCAAATGATCGGCATGAAACCAAGTGGGGCCCATCGATTGCTCTCGATCCGATGGTAGCGAGAAGCTGAGAGAGCACGTTCCGTTCGCGCGACGTAGTCGGAGACAATGGGCGAACCCGACCACGCAGTTGGAAATCATGAGAGTCGTGGCCCCCCGACCGAGGTGGCCACGTGAAACCGAAATTCCCATTATACCCTGCATCATCTTCTTCGGTGGTAGTTGCCTTTGGGGCATTTCAGTCATTTTACAGACTCACACGACTCCATACAAATGATCGGCTAAGGACAGCGAAATCACTGCCTTAGGGACACACGGAACATCGGGCATGAAAACTAATTTTTTTATCTAAATATGATCTAAAATTAAAATAAATTTAATTTTAAAATAAAATAAAATAAAATAAAGAAGTTATGTTTATAATTTTTTAAAATAAAAATATAGTAAAAGCTATAAGCATTAAAAATAAAGTAATTTATATATTTTTTAAAAATATATTTTGAATATTTTTTTTAAATTCAAATTCGATTAAGTTTGATTTAAATTTTAAAATATTAAAAAGTAAAACGAAATCGTATATGATATTTTATGATTCTATTTTTTTTTCAAGTTTGTTATCTGAAAAAAAAAATCATATCTTAAAAGTATTAAAAAGATATTTGGGCCACACAAATCAGCCATGATAAATATGAAATTTTAGTTTTCATATTGTAAAATAGCGTGTCTTCTATTTTTAGCGGTCTCTTTTCTTTTCTTTGGACCTCAAGCGAATGGACGGACTGCTTTTATGGCAAACAAGAATAAATAATTTAAATAAACCCAACACTGAAAAGTTTATTCATCAAGTCAGATGACACATATGGCTGTTCCTTCACGGCAAAACGATCTTTCTGAACAACTAGTTGGATTCTCAAGAATTAAATGCGAGGTGCTACCTTACAATTCACAAGATATGATATTTATATATAAGAATTATATATATTATATTATAATATTATAATATTTAATATATTAATAGTATTTAATAAATATGTATAATATATTATATATAGTGCATAACATATATTTATGGTATTATTAATAATATTATTTAATATATACTAATATATAATATACCATATAATATAATAATAAATATATTTATAATATAAAAATATATTATATAAAAATTTTAAAAATATTATCAGCATTATATGCATGATGACCTTTTGTTGCTATGAAATATTAAATATAGTAATTAAAAATTTTAAAGTTTAAAAATCGGGGTTGAACTGATTCTTCAGAACTCGATCGGTTCAGTGAATGTTTTGATTTTCATCGGGTTATATAAAAGTTAACTTTATAATAAAATTGGAACGGACTGATGATCGATTTTTAGTTGGACTGATTCGATTGGCTGATTCGATCTGATTTTTAAAACCATGATGGAGGAGTGTTGCAGTATACAAGGAAATATGTTGCAATTAAAGTTCCTAATTCCAACTTTCATACGGTGGGCTAAGAAGGGATTGAACCTAATATATCACATGCATTTTAAGTTGCCTATCATTTTTATTAAAAAAATTTATTAATAAATATTATATATATCTTTTTTATTAAACATAATTAAAAAAATTAGCTGTTGAATATTAGATATATGTTGTACAAAAAATGGATCCAATCTGATTGAGTTTACTTTGAATGGATTTAGGATAGGATCAATATAGTTTCACATTTAATATCCTAGAACTGATAACAATAAAATGCTTTTAAGACCCCAATAAGTCGCCCTGGTGTAAGAAGCGGTAATCATTTTAGGGATGCTAAGCGACAAGCGTCCGACAATAGAAGGGGCAGGGGTGGAAGGAGTAAAGGTTCCACTTCAACAGGTCACATGGGACCAAAGTTTCCAACCCATAGCTTCTAGCCCTTGAATGAAACTTTCCACGTAGTCTCGCAGTACCTAATGCAAAAGTAGGGCAGTGACACCCCGTAAAGAGAGAGGAACAATGGAGAAACAGGGCAGTGCGCACTAAACGTTGCAAATAAATTTGAATGGGATAGCAGCATATGCCTGCAACCCAGTCCCATCATTGAAGCCCATGTCATCTGACTCAGAACTTCGTCGCATTCAGTTGTCTTTGGATCTAAGGTTGCGTTTGGTGCATTGTCAACAATTCTAAATGGTAATGCAAATTATCTATAAGATAGATTACTAGTGGATGGATTGCCAGTAATGTTGATTACTGTGTTTGGTATGCATAGGTAATGTTCGAATAATATTGATTACTGTGTTTGGTATGACAAACAGATTACCAGTCATATAACATCAAATTTCAAAATACCCCTAAATCAAATTCATATATTAAATCAAATATATTAAAGATTTTTAAAATATCTCAAAATATCCCTTAATCAAAGTATTTATATACAAGTATAATATACTATATTTAATTAATTTTTTAAGATTAAAATATATTTTAATCTTTAAACATTTATTCAATTTTTTTTTGATTCTTAAACTTTCAATTATCATAATTTATTTATATTTTAAAATAATTTATTTTTATATTTTATTATATAAAATTAATTAAGATTAATAGACTAATTGATATATTTTTTTTAATTTTATTTTTTAAATATTAAATTAATTAAAAATCAATTTTTTAAAAATAAATTAATTAAAATAAATTAATTTTTATAAAAAATAATTTGTTAAAATAAAAAACAAAAAAATTATTTTTTTAAACTTAAATTTTTATTTAATTTAACTAATTAATTAAATATTTAAAAAATAAAATTTGACCTACACGCAGCTTGCGAACTCCCTAAGGGCTACAAGGGAGGTCATTCACGAAGGAAAGACCCTTCTGCGGGAGGCCTAGAAGGAGGCTGAGGAAGCTCGTAATCGCGCGGAGGTGGCCGAGGGGGCCCTGGAGTCGACTAGAACCGCTCGGGCCAATGAGATAAGGGCTGCTGAGAGCCAAGCGAAGGCTGAGGCCAACCGCTTGCGGGCGGCACTCCGCCAGATAACGGATGCCGAAAATGCCATTGCAGCAAGAGATCTGCACATCTCTGAATTGACCTCGGCCATCCAAACAATTGAGAGTTGGGCGACCGAGGCCGAGGAGAGAGCAAGGTCGGCCGAGGAGAGGGTAAAGTCAGCGGAGGAGAGGATAAGGTCGGAGGAGGAGAGGGCAAGGGCAGTGGAGGAGAGAGTAAGGTCGGAGGAGAAGAGGGCAAGGGTGGCAGAGGAGAGGGCTGATATAAAGCTGAAGAGGAGGCAAGTCGCGCCAGGAGGCCGAGAGGGCAGCGGCAGCAGTTCTCACTGCAGAGGAAGGAGTTCGAGCCGCCAAGGTGGAAGCAGCCGTCGCGGCCAGGACCGCCAGGGTCATAGAAGAATTCAAAGCGTCCGAGCGCTTTACAGACGAACTGGCGGAAGCTTCGGCGGGGGCATTTCTTCAAGGATTTCAGCATGGGAAAGAGAAAGTCACTCGGGACTTGAACTTTCCTTAAGCCTTAGAGGTCGAACCAGAGCATCTCTCGGAGTTGGCCTCATCCGATGATGAGCCACACCGGCCGAACCGTGAGCCTCCACTTGTATTTTATTTTTGCATGTCCGACTAGGTCGGCGCTTTGTAATCACTTTAAATTAATGAAATATCATTTTCCCCAAGATGAATTGTCTTTGTCCATCTGCAACCTTTACCCCAAATTCATTGGTTAATGACGTGCGACCTCTTGGGGCTTCATCAGCGCCGAGGGGTAACCTTTAATTCATTCGCGAATCACTTTGACTTAGCCATATAGGACCGAACCTTGGGGCCAGGAAGGATGGGCTTTAATTGAGGCATTCGGTGGTAGTTGCAGGGCTTTGTGCCTGGCTGGCTGGCCCAGGGCTTTAAGTGCCGATGGGAGTCGGGCTTTGTGCCTGGCTGGCCTAGGGCTTTAGGTGTCGACGGGGGTCGGGCTTTGTGCCTTGCTGGCCCAGGGCTTTAAGTGCCGACGGGGGTCGGGCTTTGTGCCTAGCTGGCCTAGGGCTTTAAGTGAGGGGGTCGGGCTTTGTGCCTGGCTGGCCCAGGGCTTTAGGTGCCAACGGGGGTCGGGCTTTGTGCCTGGCTGGCCCAGGGCTTTAGGTGCCGACGGGTCGGGCTTTGTGCCTGGCTGGCCCAGGGCTTTAAGTGCCGACGGGAGTCAGGCTTTGTGCCTGGATGGCCCAGGGCTTTAAGTGCCGACGGGAGTCGGGCTTTGTGCCTGGATGGCCCAGGGCTTTAAGTGCCGACGGGAGTTGGGCTTTGTGCCTGGCTAGCCCAGGGCTTTAAGTGCCGACGGGAGTCAGGATTTGTGCCTGGCTGGCCCAGGGCTTTAAGTGCCGACGGGAGTCGGGCTTTGTGCCTGGCTGGCCCAAGGCTTTTGGCTGGAAAACTGAGGTGCTAAAATTCAAATTCGTTAATATAGAATGAGGGGCGAAGGCCCAAAAGATACATGCATGGTATTTAATGTGAGAAGAGAAATGCACTACTGATAATACTGACAAAGGTTGTTAGCATTCCATGTCCGAGGAAGTAGCTTCCCATCCAGCTCTTCAATCTTGTATGCCCCGTGACGGAGTGTCTCGGCAATCCGGTAGGGCCCCTCCCAATTCGGAGCTAGCTTGCCTCCTTCGTCGGCTTTGAGACTTCAGCTCGCCGAAGGACCAGGTCTCTCGGCAGGAAAGTCTTGGGACGCACATGGGCGTTGTAGTACCTGGCAGCTCGTTGTCGGTAGACCGCCATCCGCAGCCACGCTCGGTTTCGCACCTCCTCCACCAGGTCGAGGTTGGCCCATAGCCGGTCCGAGTTGTCTTCCTCATTATATGACTCCACCCGAGGACTCGGGGAGCATATCTCCACCGGGATGACAGCTTCGGACCCAAAGACCAGGCTGAACGGAGTCTCTCCGGTGGGGGCTCGTGGCGTTGTATGGTAGGCCCATAGCACATTGTGGAGCTCCTCCACCCACCGCCCCTTGCAATCATCCAGTCGGGTTCTCAGTCCTTGGAGAATGATGCGATTGGTCACCTCGGCCGCTCCATTGGTATGGGGGTGTCCGACGGAAGTGAATCTCTGGTGGATGCCAAGTTCGGTGCAGAACCCTCGGAAGGGCGCGTTATCAAACTGCCGGCCGTTGTCGGTGACCAGAGTATGGGGTAGCCCGAACCGGCATATGATAGACTTCCAAAAGAAGGATCTCACCTTGCTTTCAGTGATTTTAGCAAGGGCTTCGGCTTCAATCCACTTGGTGAAGTGATCGACGGCCACCAGGAGGAACTTGCGCTGTCCGAAGGCCGGGGGGAATGGTCCCAAGATATCCATACCCCACTGGGCGAAGGGCCAAGGTGCCACCAAGGGGGTCAGCTGAGATGTCAGCTATCGCTGAATATTGGCATGGCGCTTGCAGCTATCACACTTCTTAACAAGCTCGGCCGTATCCTCCTTCATGGTCAGCCAGTAGTACCCCTGTCGTAGGGCTTTGTAAGCTAGGGCTCTGCCCCCAGATGACTCCCGCAGATGCCTTCATGGATTTCCTGCAAGATGTAGTCTGCTTCTGCTGGCCCTACGCACTTGAGGACCGGGTATGAAAATGACCTTTGATAGAGCCTCTTGTCCATTATCAGGAACCTTGGGGCCCGCCGCTTGAGCAGTCTAGCCTCGCAGGGTCCTCAGGGAGGGTGCCGTCGGTCAAATATCGTACATAGGCATCCATCCAAGAGGGCCCTTGTGCAACGGCAATGCCTCTTCCGCAGCTTCAATGCTTGGGGTCTGCAAGTGCTCCACATACGTTCTTCCCAGTGTCCCATCGGCCGAGGAGGCCAAACGGGACAGCGCGTCAGCCCTGGCATTCTCCGCCCGGGGGATGTAGCTGACACGGAAGTAAGAGAATCGAGAGGCTTGGAACTGCACCTTACTCAGGTAACGGGACATGGTTGGGTCTCTAGCTTCCTATTCCCAACAACTTGTCCAGAAATAAGCTGGGAGTCCGTGAAGGCCCTCAGACGCCCTGCACCGAGCTCCTCAGCCAGCCTCATTCCCGCCAACAGGGCCTCATATTCTGCTTGGTTATTAGTGGCCGAGAACTGAAACCGAAGGGCATACTCCACCACCTCCCCCTCGGGCTCGCAAGGATGAGCCGGCTCCGCTTCCCTGAGAATTTGCTGCTCCATCCACGTGCAAGATCCAGTCTTCCTTTTCTGCCTCCTCGGCTGAGGAGGGGTCCATACGTTCCTTCGGACGTGATTCCTTCGTACGTTCCTCAGTCCAAGTACACTCGACCAAGAAATCAGCTAACACCTGAGACTTCATGGCTGACCTTGGCCAAATAGATAGGTCAAACTCAATTTGATGGCCCATTTGGCCAGCCGACCGGAGGTGTCTGGACGGGACAAGATGGTCCGAAGAGGTTGGTTCGTGAGCACCACGATGGGATGAGCCTGAAAGTAGGGTCGAAAGCGTTGGGCAGAGACCACCAAGGCAAAAATGATCTTATCGGTTCTAGTGTATCTTGTCTCAGCATCATGAAGTACCTTGCTGGTGTAGTAGACCGGCCTTTGCACCCTGTCGGCATCCATATGCACGAGCACAGAACTGACGGCCTCTGGGGAGGCTGCGAGGTACAGGAAGAGCTCCTCCCCGCCCTCTGGCTTGGACAACAGCGGGGGAGTGGATAGAAATTGCTTCAACTCTTCAAAGGCATCCTGACACTCCTTTGTCCACTCGAAGCTGCTGACCTTGCGCAGCGCCTTAAAGAAGGGTAGGCACCTTTCTGCCGATCTCGACATGAAGCGACTCAAGGCCGCCACCCTCCTGGTTAGGCGTTGCACCTCCTTCTTATTAGCTGGGGGCCTCATATCCAAGATAGCCCGGATCTTGTCAGGATTGCCTTTGATCCCCGCTGGGTTACCATAAAGCCCAGGAACTTGCCTGCCGCCACCCCAAAGGCACACTTGCAGGGATTCAGCCTCATTTGGTACCGGCGCAAGTTGTTGAAGGTCTCTGCAAGGTCAGTGACGTGATCAGCAGCATTGGTGCTCTTGGTCAGCATATCATCCACGTACACCTCCATGTTACGTCCGATCTGGTCCTCAAAGACCTTATTCATCAACCTCTGATAGGTAGCTCCGGCATTCTTCAACCCAAACGGCATTACCTTGTAACAATAAAGCCCTTTTTTAGTGACAAAGGAGATGGCTTCTTCATCAGCCGGGTTCATCCTGATCTGGTTGTACCCCGAAAAGGCATCCATGAAGCTAAGAGTTTCGTACCGGATGTGGCATCCACTAGCTGGTCGATCTGGGGCAGTGGGAAGCTGTCTTTGGGGCATGCCTTATTGAGATTGGTGAAGTCCACGCACATCCTCCAGCTCCCACTGGCCTTACAAACCATCACGACATTCGCCAGCCAGTCAGGGTAGTGTACCTCACGGATGTGATCGGCTGCCAACAGCTTTCGCACCTCCTCATCCACGGCCTTTTGCCTGTCAGGAGCGAAGCTCCTCTTCTTCTACCTAATGGGTTGGCACTCCGGCCTGATGTTGAGCTGGTGGGTGATCACTTCCTCTGGAATGCCTGGCATGTCGGATGCCGACCAGGCGAAGACATCTGCGTTAGCCCGTAGGAAAGTGAGGAGCTGATCACGGGCCTCCTCTGGGAGTAGGGCTCCAATCTGGATTGTCTTCGTTGGGTCCTCTCCGAGAGGGAAAGCAAGCAGGCGCTCGGCCAGCTCCCCTCTTCTCTCCAGGTCCCGGGGGTCCAGTGTCTCCGATGCAGGTGTAGGTGCCACCTCCTGCGGACTAGGGGCCGTGTGGTAGCAAAGTGGGACCAGGTTTTGCTCCCCCCACATCTCCCCGACTCCCTCCCTGGTAGGAAACCTTACGAGGAGTCGTTTAGTGGATATGACAGTGTCCAAAAGATTGAGCCCAGGTCTCCCGAGGATTGTGTTATAGGCGAGGGGCACTCGGACCACCAGGAAGTTCATGAGGATGGTGCTTTGGCGCGGGCCGTGCCAGCCGTGACAGGAAGAGTGACCCCCCCTCGACTTTCACGGAGTCCCCAGTGAATCCCATCAGGGGCGTGGCGATGGGCAGGAGCAGGTCGGGCGACAGGTTCATGCGAACAAAAGCATCATAATTCAAAACATCCACCGAGCTCCCACTATCAACCAGAATTCTTTTTACAGGATGCTTAGCGATCGTCATGGACACAACGACGCTATCATCATTTTTATTCACCACCCCCTCTAAGTCCTCCTTAAAGAAAGGAATTACAGGATCTACCTCCCCTCCCCTCTCGGCCTCTTGGGCGGGCCGCCTGCCCCCCAGGAAATCATCGCCACCATCTTCTCAGTTGGAGTATTGTCGATCATCGGTGGCGGAGGCGCGGACGGACCAGGAGTATCCGGGTTGCTCTTCCGAACGAACTTCCCGAGATGGCCACGCTGGATAAGATCCTCTATCGCCTTCTTCAGCTGGCGACAGTCGTCGGTGTCGTGGCCATGGTCCCGGTGGTATCGGCAGTAGAGGTTCTTGTTGCGGGGGATCCTTGGGTTCATCGGAGGTGGGCGTTGAAGATAGGACTCACCTTCAATCTCGAGCAAGATATGTGATATAGGGGCAAGCAGTGGAGTGTAGGGTCCATCTCTCAGTGCAGGAGCTCGGGGACGATTGTCTGGTCGGCGGGGAGGTTCAGGCTTCCGGGGTCGAACTTCAACAGGCTCAGGGGGGGCCGGCTTCTTGAGGGCACTCCTGCTTGCCTCGCGTCGAGAGGAATCAGCCTCGTCGTGGATATACTTCTGGGCCCGGGTCAAAAGTTCAGCATAAGAACCGGGCGGCTTCTTATCAGGGAGTACGCGAAGCGAGACGGACGGAGCCCTCGCTTCAAGGCCAAAGTGGCCACCGAATCTTCAAGATTATAAACCTCCAGGGCTGCCTCCTTGAACCGAGCGACATAATCCGCAATGACTTGCCACTTTTCTGCTGGACAGTGAAGAGGCTGTCAGCTACTCTTGGAATCTTTCGGCAGGCATCGAAATGGGCCAAAAAGGCTCTTTCCAACTGACAGAAGGAATCGATACTCCACGCGGCAGGCGAGAGTACCAGGCTCGGGCAGCCTTCTTCAGGGTGGCAGGGAAGGCAATGCGCATGAGCGAATCGGTGGCCCCCTGGACTTGCATGAGTACCTTGTAGCTTTCTAGGTGGTCCAGGGGATCTGTGGTCCCGTCATACGGATCCAGCTGGGGGAGGCGGAACCGGGTGGAGATTGGCTCTTCCATGATTCGGCGGGACAGCGGAGGCCGGCTGTCATAATCCGTCTCAGGCAGATGAGTGATCCGGCGGCTAAGTTCCTCCAACCGCTGGTTACACTCGTCGAGTCGATGCTCGGCCCGACAGGCTATCCGGCCATCAAAAGAACCTTCCCCTGAGGATTCTGAAGACGGGGAAGGGCAACGATGATGTCGGCGAGGGCGCTCCGCCTCCTTCCCATGCCGCCGCTTGGGAGAAACACTTGCGTGGCGAGAAGGTGATCGGGGTCTCTTAGAGGCTCCCCGGTGATGAGGTTTGGGCGAGGCATGACGATGACGAGCCTCCAGTGCCGGCGATCTTCCTCGGGAGGAATGCTGGCTGGGTTGCACCACCCCGGAACCGATGGGTGTGGCTCCGGTTGCCGCAAGGCCATCTGTTGGTGCTGCAGGCCTTGAACTGCCGCCGCCAAGGATTGGACTTGCGTGGCTAGGGTGGCGAACCGGTCTTCCTAGAGCTGTTGGGGAGGAGGCACAGGGACGTCAACCGGAGGAGCGGAAGGTCCAGCCTCCTGGGGATGCGGCGGTGCCGGACACCGGCCGAGGGAGCTGAGGGAGCGACCGCCAGCGGGTCAACCCCTTGGCGCTGCCCCCCAGCACAACTGGCAGAGATCCCTTTCGCACGGGTTGTCACCATGACTCAAGAGTTTGGAGAGAGAGAAGTTGTCGATTGCTGGTTCGATGTCTTTCTCTTTCTCCCCCTTCCTGGCGCGCCAATCTGATGACGCCAAGTCACTTTCTTCAAGCGCCGGGGAAACGGACGTCCTCCTCATCGGACTCCTGCAAGAAAAGTCCCGGAGACCGGATGCTCCGGTGGGGACCCTCCGATGCTCAAGTCAGTCACTTGGGAATAGATGAGAACTATTTAGCCGAAGGGAACTAAACAGTTAGGGCTTAACTAGTGGAAAAGAGCTAGAAAAACCAGAGTTCATCGATCCCTACTTACGGCATGGGCGTATGCTTTTATACCTGTTCGAAGATCCCCCTTCTGTTCCCGATGATTGCTGATTTTCAGGAGCCCAGTTCAATAACGGACAAAATATGAGGCTGACAATGACAGATCGTACTGTCACCGTACATGCTGAAGGTGTCCCGCATCATTGGTCAGCACGGCCTCATAGGTGTCTTGCATCTGGGGCTATATCTGGTGCGCGCCACCGCTGGATATGACCGCGCACAGACATAGTAGCGGGCAGTTGGTGGACCGTACGCTGCAACGGGG
>UESW01001554.1:31462-77628 GCA_900491605.1 Calamus simplicifolius | reverse complement strand
CAGGGGTTGAGATACTGTTCATGCGGCCCGAGACCAAGAGGGGGTCTTGGGGGTGTTGAGAGAGCCTCCGTCAGTCGCCGTTATCGTTGTCATTTACTCCGACGGCGTTGGATCAGCCATATCAGGATTCATTTAATTAAGGAAGAAAAGAGGATTCTTCAGAAATAGAAGGATTATCTTCAGAAAGTTCAGATGAAGTTAATCTATATGGATGCGTAGAAAAACTCAAAATCAGTATGATCAGAAACAAGAAGAGTGATTTACTCATTGATCTTATAGGAAAGATCGATGATCCAGAATTATGAAAAGAATATGTAGGAAAACTCAAGGAAGAGTTACAGTCTAGACCCAGAAAAGAAGTTCTAAGTTTACCAGAAATAATTAAAGAAAAGGAACAAGAAGAAAAGCTTAAGGCAGATCCAATTTATCAGCTCAAGAGAGAAGTTGAGCAGATAAAACAAGAAATCAAAATACTATAGTCAGAAGTAAAAGAATTAAAAATATCAGATAAAGGAAAAGAAATTCTTCAGGAAGAAGAAGAAGAAGTTGAACAAGATAATTATTTAAATAAAATTACAGCAGTTAAAATACAGAAGTGGTACATTAAGGTTACCTTAGTAGTCAAAAATGAAACCAAAGAAACTTGTGCCCTAGTTGACTTAGGAGCAGATATGAATTGTATTCAAGAAGGATTGTTTTCTAGGAACTGTTATAGGAAAACAACAGAAGATCTTTATACAGCAAACAATGAAAGTCTTAAGGTAAGATACAAGATTCCAAACATGCATGTTTGCCAAGAAAACATTTGTTTTAAGACAACTTTCATTGTAGTCAGATATGTTCATACAGTCATTTTAGGAACGCCATTTTTAATACTTCTCTACAAAATGGAGATTGATGAAAATGCTATAACTACTTATGTCTAGGTAACCAAGTCACTTTCAGATTATAAATCCTACCAGAACCAAAGAGGTTAACCTACTAAAAGATTTTAATATTCAGAAAGTATAATCCTTGGAAAATAAAAAGCAACAACTTTTAAACCTCAAGGAAGAAATCAGGGTAAGTAGAATAGAAAAATAATTACAGTCAGAATTTTGGAAAAATAGGATAAAAGAAATTCAAAAAAAAAATTAAAAAAAAATTTATGCAGTCAAAACTCTACAGCCTTTTGGGATAGAAAGAAATACCAGGTTAGTTTGCCTTACATCAAAGACTTCAGAGAAATCAAAATTCCAACAAGAGCTAGACCCGTTCAAATGAATTTGGAACTATTAGAATATTGTAAAAAGGAGATATCAGATCTTTTAGATAAAAAGCTTATCAAACCAAGTAAGTCCCCATGGTCATGTTCAGCTTTTTATGTTCAGAAAGCCTCAGAATTAGAGAGAGAAACACCCCAATTAGTTATAAACTACAAACATTTGAATAAGGTTTTAGAATGAATTAGGTATCCTATACCTAACAAAAAATATTTATTATCCAGACTATACAAAGCAAAAATATTCTCAAAATTTGATATGAAATCAGGGTTTTAGCAAATACAGATTGATGAGGCAGATAGATATAAAACAGCCTTTACAGTACCCTTTGGACATTATGAGTGGAATGTAATGCCCTTCGGATTAAAAAATGCCCCTAGTGAGTTTCAAAATATGATGAATGAAATATTTAACAAGTATACTCAGTTCATAATCGTCTATATTGATATGTCCTTATTTTCTCAGAAAGCTTAGACAAACATGTCAAACATATCAGACTCTTTCCCAACTTAGCAAAATAAAATGGATTAGTAATCTCAGCACCCAAGATTAAGATTTTTTAGACCAAGATCAGATTTCTAGGACACTATATCTTTTATAAAGAAAAATTGAAATTTAAAATAACTATATAAAATTATAAAGAAAGTATACGTAAAATAATAGTCATTATAGAAAATGATGGCAATATTTTCCATATCATTCATCGTAATAACAAAGTGAGGGGTGGCAGAAAAAAAAGGTGAAAATATGTTTTTGGTCCTTAAACCTTCGTTTAAAATTTATTTTAATCCTTAAACTTTTATTTGTTATAGTTTAAACTCTTGTATTTTAAAAATATTATATTTGTAACATTTCATTATATAGGATCAATTAAAATTATTGGAATAAATGATAGGTCATATTGATGCAAACATGAATTAGTTGATAGAATGACACATTATGAGCTATTCTATTCATTTGAATTGGTTCTATGTCACAAGATGTAGGGAAGACAATATTTTTAAAATATGAGAGACTAGATTGTAATAATTAAAAGTTTAAGGATCAAAATAATTTTTTTAAAAAAAGTTTAAAAATCAAAAGCGTATTTTATCCTAAAAAATTATAATGATTATTATAAATAAGTTTTTTTATGATGTTATTTGCTATATGTAAATGATGCTGTAAGTAAAGAAAAATTTAAAAGTACATAAGAAGAATGGTACAAGAGGTTGAATGCCTTAAATGGAAGCTTTAAACTATTATTTAAAGTCATGGAAGCTAAAAAAAAAGGTCAAAAAAATCAAAATAATAAGGAACTTATTTATCTCTTACCAGCCCAATGAATAAAAACCTTTTGAAGTGATAATCACTGACCATGATTTTAAAAGTGTTGGTGTTGTCATCAAATCACCTTCCTTGATCGTCGTAGAGTGTCCAATCACCGTCTTCGGCGATCTGGGAATCCTCCGATGGCTTCTCTCGATCGAGAGACTGCAAAAAGTCTCTGGGATCTAAGATTCCTGCGGGAACCCTTCGATGCTCAAGTTAGTGCTCTGGGCAACAACCGTGAGCTTAGGGATAAGCTCTAGAGTCTTAGAGAGAGATTTGAGCCCAAGCTTCACTCACCAAGCCTTGCCAAATAGTATCAGAGCCTGGTTTGGCCAACCTCTTGTCATAACTAGTTGTAAATTTCAGAACCAGTTGTAAGTTTCTATACAAATTTCAAATTTTCTATCAATTTTTGCATAAAAAACCATAAAATATTAATAAGGACCACAAAGTATAGGCATTATGCCCTTAATTATGATTAGGAAATTGCATGGATATGTGGAAGGAGACAATTTAAGCTTTTGAAGTCAATGACTTAATTTGCTAGCTATCATTCCATTGGTTGGGCATGTCAATTGACATATTTTGTTTGTATATAATTGAAATGAAATCATGTCAGCACTACCCTTAATTATTTCTGTAATTGTTTATATTTTATTTTTTTAATACATCCAAACACTACCTTTAAGTCTTTACCGCACGGGGGATATCCTTATGCCTTTCTCAGACCGAGATTTCTTGGCACATCGATCAGCACGCCATGTCACGTGCATGCACCGTCCGATGTCAATCCAATGGCTAAAATCCTTAGAAACACGTGTATCCATACTAGATCGAGCATACATCCTATGAAATCAAGACAAAAGTTTTTAACTTAAAATTATATTTATATTAGAGCCTCTCTCCTTTATATTAGCTCACATATTACATAACTTTAACTTAAATCGAAACTAAAGATCATCACATATTACATCACATAAACTAAAATTAAAAGATATGACAACAAAGAGAGAAATTTTTAATCTAATGCTGCACTCATTTATTTTGCAGCTTTGCAATAGCTTTGCAATAGGTACCTTGTCCTCTCCAGCGGCACATTTTGTTGGCCTCTGGAGCAGGAGTTGAAGCCGAAGCTTTTGCTGCGTAAAGCAAAATAAAGTACAGAACAAACATCAGCAGTATCATCAGACTGATTTTAAGGCTCTTCATCATCAAAATATCTTAGGACTCGAATGGCTTCTGCCACAGCAGCATCAGAGGTATATATAAGCTCTGATGGTAGATAAGTATAATATCGGGTGGCTCAGTAGGTAGGGCGCTCTAGACGTGTTGTCAGATTGCCAACATGTTGTTAGATTGCGTTGTCTGCACTACAAGAGATTTTAAATATTGCGACGCCCAAATGCGTCGCAATTGCATCGCTAAACATGACATTGCGACGCAATAGCGACGCAACGAGGGCGTCGCTCAACTGTCCGTCGCAATACCCTTTTGTCGCAATTGCGTCGCAATTTTGCGACTCTCTGCGACGCTCTTGTGACGCCACATTGCGTCGCAATATTGCGACGCATGAAAATGCGTCGCTAAATTTAAAAATAAATTTAGTTAGAAAAAAATTTATTATTAAATATTGCGATGCACTAATTTGCATCGCAATATTTAAAATTAATTTTTTAAAAAAATTATTATTAAATATTGCGACGCACTAATTTGCATCGTAATATTTAAAATTAATTTAATAAAAAAATTATTATTAAATATTGCGATGCACTAATTTGCGTCGCAATATTTAATAATAATTTTTAAAAAAATTATTATTAAATATTGCGACGCACTAATTTGCATCGCAATATTTATAAATTATTTTTTAAAAAATTTATTAATATTGCGACGCTCTAATGCGTCGCAAATAAAAATAATTTTATTTTAAAATAATTTTAAGATAAAATAGCGACTCAATTTTAGTCGCTAATGCATCGCTATTAAATTTATTTTTAAATTATTGCGATGCCAGGTCATTGCATCGCAATATTTAATAATAATATTTAAAAATATTAGCGATCCAATATCAGTCGCTAATGCGTCGCAAATTTTTTTTTAAAAATATTTAAATAATTAAAAATTAAAATGTTAATTTAATTTCGCTAAATCTAAATATTGATACAAACATTTTTCACTCAATCCAAACAATAATATATTTCAAAAAATAATTATATATTAAAATTTTGAAGTTTTTACAACATAAAAAAAAAAAAATACATCAAGAAGAACGATCACGTGGAGGCTGTGGAGGCTGAAGACTCTGCGACAAGCGGCTAACCATATCCCGCAAATAATGCATCTCATCTCGCATGTCTGCAACCTCCTGATCCCGGCCTCGCATACGATCCTCAAAATCCTGCTCGACCTCCTGGCGAATCTCCTCTGCAATAGATCTGCGAAGCTCCTGTAAACGCTCGGGAGGAAGATCCGCAGGAACTCGCGAGCTGGAGGCCTGATGGGGAAAAAATGTAGAAGCTCTAGTGCCCATACCATAGACCCTGCGGTCTCGTGGCTGGGCACCAACAGCCTCCAAAAACACACGTCGACTCTCCTCTGCTGAGAGTTCGACGGGCGTCTCCCCATCAGTAGAGTCGACCTGCGATGCCTGGGAGCGAAGCTCCTCGACTCGTGTCTTGAAATTATGAAATCAACAATAAATGAGTTAATAAATTTCTCGAAATAAAATTTTAGAAATTAAACAGATACTACATAAATCTAATTTCTTACCGCAACCTCCCGTGATCGCGTGTCGACCCAGGAGCCGTCCCTCCTGGTGTGTGTCGCCCTGAATAGACGAAACTCACCAGGATCTCCGCCCTCCTGCTCAGTCTATAACAATAAAAAAAATGATATTAATACAAATATTTGTAAATAACTAAAATAGTAATTAAAATATTTATGTTTTCTTACCATACGCCGTCTGTGCTCCTGAATCGAAATGGAGCCCGAAGTATGACGGGAGAGACCCGTGCCAGGACCGCCCTTCTCAGATCGGCGGTTCGTGCTGGCTGATGCGGACCTCCTGCGCCAGCCATCGGACTCCCAGGCCTGCTGCCACTCGTGCCAAATACCCTCTGGCACGTGCGCAGGACGCTGACCCGATGACCTCCAACGATGAAGCATGTCGGAGTATCGGCGTCGCGTCAGAGCCTCCCATGCTGCCCTAATGGCATCATGGGTGGCAGGATCCCACGTAAACTTTTTCTGCATTAAAATAAACAGTTAGTTTCTGAATTTATTAACTTTAAAGAATTATATATCACTGATAAATTGTATTTAATAAGTTTACCTGAAACTCAGAAAAATAAAACTCCCTCGTGGCTGGCGATACGTGGCGCCAATCGTAGCCACTGGGATCTGCACGCCTCTGAAAAACGGCGCTGATGTGGCTGGAGACATGATGCTGCTCAATGAATCTGTTAAAAAAATGCAAGTTTATAAGTAAATGACTTAAAAATAAATAAAATATTTTTAATTAGTATATACTTACATCCCCTGAGCATCAAGTCTAAGTACAGTGCGGCCGATGGCGGAAGAACTCTCGGAGGTCTGTGCCGATCGGCTGGATGGTAATACTGGTGCAGAGATCGAAGGCTGCGCCTCTGCTGGAGATCCAAACTCTCCATCTCCGACGCTCATGTGATCTGATCTCGCAGGATCCAAACTACGTCTCTGCTCATCCAAACTGTCGTCGGTAGATCTACCTCTGCCCCTCATACTGAAAATACTAAAGATTCACACAATTAAATTACGATTAATGATTGACTATGTAAGAATTTAACACTTATAAAAAAAAGTTAAATTTTAAAAAAGGGGGGGGGGGGGGGGGCGTGGGGGTTTCCTCTCCTCCCCTGTTTAAAATATAAATTTTTTTTTTATTACAGTGGCCTGGCCACCGTGGCCAGGCCACTGCCGGCCACGGCTGCGGCCGTGGCCGGAGAAGACGGCCACGGCAGCGGCCGTGGCCGCCTTGTCCGGCCGCGGCCACGGCCGTGGCCGGACAAGAAAAGAAAGGGGGGGGGGGGGGTTTCCTCCCCTCCCCCCTGTTTAAAAAATTTTTTTTTTTATTCCAGTGGCCTGGCCACTGCCGGCCACGGTAGCGGCCGTGGTCGGAGAAGACGGCCACGGCAGCGGCCGTGACCGCCTTGTCCGGCCGCGGCCACGGCCGTGGCCGGACATGAAAGAAAGGGGGGGGGGGGGTTTCCTCTCCTCCCCCCTGTTTAAATTTTTTTTTTTTTTATTACAGTGGCCTGGCCATCGTGGCCTGGCCACCGTGGCCAGGCCACTGCCGGCCACGGCAGCGGCCGTGGCCGGAGAAGACGGCCATGGCAGCGGCCGTGGCCGCCTTGTCCGGCCACGGCCACGGCCGTGGCCGGACATGAAAAGAAAGGGGGGCGGGGGGGTTTCCTCCCCTCCCCCTGTTTAAATTTTTTTTTTTTTTTTGATTCCAGTGGCCTGGCCACCGTGGCCAGGCCACTGCCGGCCACGGCAGCGGCCGTGGCCGGAGAAGACGGCCACGGCAGCGGTCGTGGCCGCCTTGTCCGGCCGCGGCCACGGCCACGGCCGTGGCCGGACATGAAAAGAAAGGGGGGGCGGGGGGGTTTCCTCCCCTCCCCCTGTTTAAAATTTTTTTTTTTTTTTGATTGCAGTGGCCTCACCGTGGCCAGGCCACTGCCGGCCACCACCGTGGCCAGGCCACTGCCGGCCACGGCAGCGGCCGTGGCCGGAGAAGACGGCCACGGCAGTGGCCGCCTTGTCCGGCCGCGGCCACGGCCGTGGCCGGACATGAAAAGAAAGGGGGGGCGGGGGGTTTCCTCCCTCCCCCCTGTTTAAAATTTTTTTTTTTTTTACAGTGGCCTGGCCACCGTGGCCAGGCCACTGCCGGCCACGGCAGCGGCCGTGGCCGGAGAAGACGGCCACGGCAGCGGCCGTGGCCGCCTTGTCCGGCCGCGGCCACGGCCGTGGCCGGACATGAAAAGAAAGGGGGGCGGGGGGGTTTCCTCCCCTCCCCCTGTTAAAAAAAAATTTTTTTTTTTGATTCCAGTGGCCTGGCCACCGTGGCCAGGCCACTGCCGGCCACGGCAGCAGCCGTGGCCGGAGAAGACGGCCACGGCCCTACCGTGGCCGGAGAAGACGGCCACGGCAGCGGCCGTGGCCGTAGGGAAATAAATAAAAAAAAATCATTTTTTTTAGATTATCGGAGCTTACCTTGGTTGAGATGAGATCGCCGGGTTGCCGGAGTCGGATGCGATCGTCGGGTAGCCGGAGGACGGGGATGCGCCGGAGATTGGAGCTTTAGCTTCACGGCGGCGCTAGGTCAAGACGGGAAGGAGGAAAGGAGAAGGGATCCGGCTTAAATATATGGAATTAGCGATGCCAAAATTGCGTCGCAAATGGCGTCGCAAAATTTTTTTTTTCTTAGCGACGCACTATGGCGTCGCTAATTCATCGTTAATACATGTTTTTAATAATTTTCTGAAAACATAGCGATGCCACTAAATGCGTCGCTGACGCGTCGCTAAATTGGCGCCATCACCTGGCGAGAAAAATATTTTTATTTTCTAATAATTGCGTCGCTAAGGCGTCGCAATAATTTTTTAATAATTTAAATAGATTAAAATAAAAACTTATTGCAAATATTGCGACGCAACAATTGCGTCGCAATTATTTTTAAAATATTTTTAAATGAAAATATTTAAATTTATTATAATAATTGCGATGACAAATGGCGTCGCAATTTATTTAATAATATTTATAAATGATTATATTTATAATTAATGTTAATAATTGCGATGAGAAATGGCATCGCAATTTATTTTATAAAATTTTTAATTACATAAACTTATTTAAAAAAGATTGCGATCATCGTCGACGATCCAACGGTTGCGATCGATCCAAGCCCTGATCCCGATCGGCGACAACTGATCGCGGACCCGGCAATCGGTCCGATCGGCAAAGGTCGGACGGTTGCGATCGATCCAAGCCGTGATCCCGATCGGCCACGACCTATCTCGGACAGTTGCAATCCGTCCGAGATCGACGACGATCCGACTGTTGCGATCGATCCAAGCCGTGATCCCGATCGGCCACGACCTATCTCAGACAGTTGCAATCCGTCCGAGATCGGCAAAGGTCCGATGGGTGCGATCGATCCAAGCCGTGATCCCGATCGGCCACGACCTATCTCGGATAGTTGCAATCCGTCCGAGATCGGCGACGATCCGACGGTTGCGATCGATCCAAGCCCTGATTCCGATCGGCGACGACCGATCGCGGACCGCGGCTATCGGTCCGATCGGCAAAGATCCGACGGTTGCGATCGATCCAAGCCCTGATCCCGATCGGCCACGACCTATATCGGACAGTTACAATCCGTCCCAGATCGAAGATGATCCGATGGTTGCGATCGATCCAAGCCCTGATCCCGATCGGCCACGACCTATCTCGGACAGTTGCAATCCGTCCCAGATCGACGATGATCCAATGGTTGCGATCGATCCAAGCCCTGATCCCGATTAGCCACGACCGATCTCGGACCGTGGCGATCCGTCCGAAATCAGCGACGATCCAACGGTTGCGATCGATCCAAGCCCTGATCCCGATCGACGACGATCGATCGCGGACCGCAGCAATCGGTCCGATCGGCAAAGGTCCGACGGGTGCGATCGATCCAAGCCGTGATTCCGATCGGCCATGACCTATCTCGGACAGTTGCAATCCGTCCGAGATCGGCGATGATCCGATGGTTGCGATCGATCCAAGCCCTGATCCCGATCGGCGACGACCGATCACGGACTGCGGCAATCGGTCCGATCGGCAAAGGTCCGACGGTTGCGATCGATCCTAGCCGTGATCCCGATCGGCCACGACCTATCTCGGACAGTTGCAATCCGTCCGAGATCGGCGACGATCCGACGGTTGCGATCGATCCAAGCCCTGATCCCGATCGGCGACGACCGATCGCGGACCGCGGCAATCGGTCCGATCGGCAAAGGTCCGACGGTTGCGATCGATCCAAGCCGTGATCCCGATCGGCCACGACCTATCTCGGACAGTTGCAATCCGTCCGAGATCGACGACGATCCAACTGTTGCGATCGATCCAAGCCGTGATCCCGATCGGCCACGACCGATCTCGGACAGTTGCAATCCGTCCGAGATCGGCGACGATCCGACGGTTGCGATCGATCCAAGCCATGATCCCGATCGGCCACGACCTATCTCGGACAGTTGTAATCCATCCGAGATCGGCAAAGGTCCGACGGGTGCGATCGATCCAAGCCGTGATCCCGTCGGCCACGACCTATCTCGGACAGTTGCAATCCGTCCGAGATCGGCGACGATCCGACGGTTGCGATCGATCCAAGCCCTGATTCCGATCGGCGATGACCGATCGCGGACCGCGGCTATCGGTCCGATCGGCAAAGATCCGATGGTTGCGATCGATCCAAGCCCTGATCCCGATAGCCACGACCTATATCGGACAGTTGCAATCCATCCCAGATCGACGATGATCCGATGGTTGCGATCGATCCAAGCCCTGATCCCGATCGGCCACGACCTATCTCGGACAGTTGCAATCCGTCCCAGATCGACGATGATCCGACGGTTATGATCGATCCAAGCCCTGATCCCGATCGGCCACGACCGATCTCGGACCGTGGCGATCCGTCCGAAATCGGCGACGATCCAACAGTTTCGATCGATCCAAGCCCTGATCCCGATTGGCGACGACCGATCGCGGACCGTAGCAATCGGTCCGATCGGCAAAGGTCCGACGGGTGCGATCGATCCAAGCCGTGATCCCGATCGGCCACGACCTATCTCGGACAGTTGCAATCCGTCCGAGATCGGCGATGATCCGACGGTTGCGATCGATCCAAGCCCTGATCCCGATCGGCGACGACCGATCGCGAACCGCGGCAATCGGTCCGATCGGCAAAGGTCCGACGGTTGCGATCGATCCTAGCCATGATCCCGATCGGCCACGACCTATCTCGGACAGTTGCAATCCATCCGAGATCGGCGACGATCCGACGGTTGCGATCGATCCAAGCCCTGATCCCGATCGGCGACGACCGATCGCGGACCGCGGCAATCGGTCCAATCGGCAAAGGTCCGACGGTTGCGATCGATCCAAGCCGTGATCCCGATCGGCCACGACCTATCTCGGACAGTTGCAATCCGTTCGAGATCGATGACGATCCGACTGTTGCGATCGATCCAAGCCGTGATCCCGATCGGCCACGACCGATCTCGGACAGTTGCAATCCGTCCGATATCGGCGACGATCCGACGGTTGCGATCGATCCAAGCCCTGATCCCGATCGGCCACGACCTATCTCGGACAGTTGCAATCCGTTCAAGATCGGTGACGATCCGACGGTTGCGATCGATCCAAGCCCTGATTCCGATCGGCAACGACCGATCGCGGACCGCGGCTATCGGTCCGATCGGCAAAGATCCGATGGTTGCGATCGATCCAAGCCCTGATCCCGATCGGCCACGACCGATTGCGGACCGCGGCAATCGGTCCGATCGACGACGATCCGAGGGTTGCGATCAATCCAAGCCCTTATTCTGATCGGTCACGATCGATTTTGGACCGACGCTATTTAACATAATTAATTTTTTTAAATATATAACGACGCAAAAGGTTGCGTCGTATTTTTTAATATGATAATTATATATATAAAAAATTAACTTTAATTCAATAATTACAATGCAACAAGTACGTCGCTATATTAAAACATAATTTTTCAAATTAATATTTTCGCTTATTACATCGCTAATGCGTTGCTATTTAACATAATTAATTTTTTAAAAAGATTGCAACTCAATGTGTTACGTCGTAATTATTTTTTCTCATATTTATAATTTATCAAATTTAATTTTATTTAAAATTATTGTGATGCATTTATTGCGTCGCTATATTAAAAATAATTTTAATTTATTTTTTGGTTTATTGCATCGCTATTTAAAATATTTAATTTTTTCCAAAATATTGCGACGCACTGGGTGACGTCGCAATATTTTTTTAAAATATTAGTACTGTAAAAAATATAATTCCATTTAAATTATTTGCGACGCAATTGTGTCGTCGCTAAATTAAAAATAATTTTCCTATTTTTTTTAGTTTATTGCGTCGCAAAGGCGTCGCTATTTAAAATATTTAATTCTTTTCAAAATATTGTGATGCACTGGTTGGCGTCGCAATATTTTTTAAAATATTACCACTGAAAAAAATATAATTCCATTTAAATTATTTGCGACGCAATTGTTGCGTCGCTATATTAAAAATAATTTTTCTATTTTACAATTTTATTGCGTCGCTAAGGCGTCGCTATTTAAAATATTTAATTCTTTTGAAAACATTGTGACGCACTGTTATGCGTCGTAATATTTTGTAAACTATTTATACTTTAAACAATATAATTTCATTTAAATTATTTGCGACGCATTTGTTGCGTCGCTAAATAAAAAATTTTTTTTTTATTTTCTAATTTATTACGTCGCTAATGCGTCGCTATTTAATATATTTAATTCTTTTAAAAACATTGCGACGCAATATTTTTTTTCTGATAATTAGATTTTATAAAATTTAATTTAATTTTAATTATTTGTGACGCAATTGGTGCGTCGCTAAATTAAAAATAATTTTTCTAATTATCTATTTTATTGCATCGCTAATGCGTCGCTATTTAAAATATTTAATTCTGTAAAATAAATTGCGACGCAATATTTGCGTCGCACTATTTTTATTAATATTTATATTTCATAAAAATTAATTTAAAAATATTGCGACGCAATATTTGCATCGTAATATTAAAAAATTAATTTTTTTAATTTTTTGGTTAATTGAGTCGCTAATGAGTCGCTAATGCGTCGTAATATTTTGTTGTCACAAAGGCGTCGCAAAGAGGTCGCAATTTAGCGACGCAATTTTGCGTCGCTAAATTTGCGTCGTTATTTCGGTATTTTCTTGTAGTGCTGCCAGAATACTTCCAAGAATGTGTTGTCAGACAGAGAACGTGTTGTCCAACATACTTGCCAGAATACTTCCAAGAACGTGTTGTTAGACAGAGAATGTGTTGTCCAGCATACTTCCAAGAAGAATGTGTTGTCGACTAACACTCAAAGCCTCTTCATATTAAATCGATAAGAGTGATGAGGTGCTGTCACGAGGCAGGGAAAGAGCCGTGCTGTCATGGGAAAGAGACGTGCTGGTGTTGTCCTGAGGCGAGAAAAAAGATGTCAGCATCACATGGTCTCAGAAATCATTTGTCAAGTTCTGGACCATTATCATGTGGTGTTGAATTCTTCGGCATTCATGGCTGAAAATTTCTTGAGAGCCTCTGCTATCATTTTCCAAGAAAGAATTCGATCAGAGGCTCTTTTGGTACATGGTGAGGGTCGGCGATAGAAGATACTTTCCGTCATGCTTCACATTAAGTGTGCAAGAGAGAACCATACACTTTTATCTCACAGCAAATAGATCGATGGATTTAAAAGGAAACTAATTTATTGTCTGTTCCTTGCTTTTCCGTGCACCTAAGCGAGTCAATTCAATGGAGATTAATTCGACCTCAGATTGCATACGGATCGAAAAGAGTGTTCTTCTTAGGTTCAAAGAAGGTCTCAAAAATCTCACCAACAGGCTATCATCTTGGATGGATAAGGATTGCTGTATTTAGAAAGGTGTGACAGTTGACAACTAGATCTTAGAAATCTCACCAACAGGCTATCATCTTGGATGGATAAGGATTGCTGTATTTAGAAAGGTGTGACAATTGACAACTAATACTTTACCAAGCACTGGGACCTTGCCTTCACTTTGAATGCGATTAGAAACAAGGGCAAGATTAAAATGAGGATTTGGATAGATTTTTACGGTACTTAGGACCTCTTTGAATTAGGGTTTACATAATGGTTAACTGATAATTATTTAAAAATATTCTAATAATTAATCCAAATAAAGCCTTAGAATTGTTTTAATAGTCCAAATATAATCTTATTTAATTGGTATCCAAAAACTTCGCGGGTCGAATGGCTGACCGAGCCAAGCTTCCGAGCATCAATTCCATCTCCTCTGCGAATGTTTTCCCCCTTCAAAAAGAATTATATTAATAAAATGATGTTGCGAATGCTTAATGCTCATCACGGGCCCTGCTTAGACTAAAATAGACTAGACGACACGCTTGGAGGCCAACCACGTGAAGACAAATGATTGGCTGAGGATAGTGAAATCACTGCCTTAGTGACACATGGAACATCGGGCATGAAAACTAATTTTTTTATTTAAATATGATCTAAATTTAAAATAAATTTAATTTTATAAAATAAAATAAAATAAATAAGTTATGTTTATAATTTTTTAAAATAAAAATATAATAAAAGCTATAAGCATTAAAAATAAAGTAATTTATATATTTTTTAAAAAATATTTTTTGAATATTTTGTTTTTAAATTCAAATTTGATTCAGTTTGAATTAAATTTTAAAATATTAAAAAAGTAAAACAAAATCGTATATGATATTTTATGATTCTATTTTTTTTCCAAGTTTGTTATCTTAAAAAAAATCCTATCTTAAAAAGGTTAAAAAGATATTTGGCCACACAAATCAGCCATGGGTAAATATGAAATTTTAGTTTTCAGATTGTAAAATAGCGTGTCTTCTATTTTTAGCGGTCTCTTTTCTTTTCTTTGGACCTCAAGCGAATGGACGGACTGCTTTTTGGCAAACAAGAATAAATAATTTAAATAAACTCAACACTGAAAAGTTTATTCATCAAGTCAGATGACGCAGATAGCTGATGTTCCTTCACGGCAAAACGATCTTTCTGAACCACTAGTTGGATTCTCAAGAATTAAATGCCAGGTGCTACCTTACAATTCACAAGATATAGTATTTAATATATAAGAATTATTATATATTATAATATTTAATATTTAATATTTAATATTTAATATATTAATAGTATTTGATAAATATGTATAATATATATATAATGCATAACATATATTTATGGTATTATTAATAATATTATTTAATTTTATATATATATAATATATAATATAATAATAAATATATTTATATAATATAAAAAAATATATATATAAAAATTTTAAAAATATTATCAGCATTATATGCATGATGACCTTTTGTTGCTATGAAATATTAAATATAGTAATTAAAAATTTAAAAGTTTAAAAATCGGGGTTGAACTGATTCTTCAGAACTCGATCGGTTCAGCGAATGTTTTGATTTTCATCAGGTTATATAAAAGTTAACTTTACTAATAAAATTGGAATGGACTGATGATCGATTTTTGGTTGGACTGATTCGATTGGCTGATTCAATCTGATTTTTAATAATAAAATTTTATATAAAAGTTAACTTTAATAATAAAATTGGATCGGAATGATGATCGATTTTTGGTTGGACTGATTCGATATCTGATTTTTAAAACCATGATGGAGGAGTGTTGCAGTATACAAGGAAATATGGTGCAATTAAAGTTCCTGATTCCAACTTTCATAAAGAACCAGTGGGCTAAGAAGGGATTGAACCTAATATATCACATGCATTTTAAGTTGCCTATCATTTTTATTAAAAAATATTAAGTATTAAATTTATTAATAAATATTATATATATCTTTTTAATTAAACATAATTAAAAAATTAGCTGTTGAATATTAGATATATGTTGTACAAAAAAATGGATCCAATCTGATTGAGTTTACATTGAATGGATTTAGGATAGGATCAATTTAGTTTCACATTTAATATCCTAGAACTGATAACAATAAAACGCTTTTAAGGTCCTCAATAAGTCGCCCTAGTGTATAGAAGCGGTAATCATTTCAGGGATGCTAAGCAACAAGTGTCTCCGAAGGGATGGAAGGAGTAAAGGCTCCACTCCAACAGGTCACAACCCGCAAAAGAGAGAGGGACAACGGAGAAACAGGATAGCCAAACGTTGCAAATAATTTTCGAATGGGACAGCAGCATGTGCCTGCAACTCAATCCCATCATTGAAGCCTTTGTCATCTGACTCAAACTTCGTCACATTCACTTGTCTTTGGATCTAAGAGGCTCACTAGATGACGCTTGGAGGCCAACCACGCGAAGACAAATGATCGGCTGAGGACAGCAAAATCACTGCCTTATTGACACACGAAACATCATGCGTGAAACCGATCGTTTACTGATAGGAATTTATTACTAACCTTGATATCATAGTTTACTGATAGGAATTTTGAGAGTTTTCTAGTAATCAGCCTTTTTTTCCCATCTGAACTTGATGGCTTACTAGCTGTCATGATTTCTCCATCCTGCTGAAATTTTATATTTTCCTTGTAAACTGCAGAAGTTTTCTCTGTGTATATGATAAGATCTTGTGAAGTTAGCTCAGGCATTTAATGTGGAAATATTTTGCTTGTGAGGCGGCTTCTACGAGTTGGACAAATTCTCTATTTTTTTGGGTTACAGAAACGTACTGGCTGATAGGTCTTTGAAGCTGCTCTCTGGATCTTGTTATCTGCCGCACCCAAATAAGGAGGAAACTGGTGGGGAGGATGCTCATTTCATATGTGTTGGTGAGCACGCCGTTGGTGTCGCTGATGGCGTTGGTGGTTGGGCAGACCATGGAGTTGATGCAGGGCAATATGCTCGGGAGCTTATGTCTAATTCAGTGACTCCAATTCGAGAAGAGCCGTAGGGGTTCATTGATCCAGCAAGGGTTCTAGAGAAGGCTTATTCCAGCACGAAAGCAAGGGGATCATCAAAGCATGCATCATTGTCCTGAGGTTTATTTCCTTTCTTTTTTGGCTGTCACTTATAATCTCGTGGCTACTACTAAAGATATGAGATATAGGATAAATTTTAAAAAGATTTTGATATGGATTGTTGCTGATATGCCTTTCTCATGACATATCTTAAGATTTATTTGGTGTATCATTTTCTTTGTCTGGATAATCCTTTGTTTGGCTGTGACTAATAAATCAATGTGTTTGGATTTTGGAAGCTATGGAGCTCTTAGAATCATAGAACTCCCAACTTAAGAGAGTTTCTTCTTTGGACTTAGAAACCAGCAAGGTTAGGATGCTTTTCTGTACAAGCCTAGCATGGTTTAAACCATGGTGTTTAATCCCATGGAACAGAGGTGCTCCGGTTATTTTATAGAACAGAATATCCCTTCTGCCTTGTCCTTTATCCCTTCTTCTTTCCTTTATTTATTTCTTCTTTCTTCTTTCTTTCGGTTTTTTTATTTCCTTTCTTTCTTTTTCTTTTTATTTCATTCTTTTCTTTTTCATTTTTTTTTACTTCTTTCTTCCTTCTTTTTTCTTTTTTTTTTTTTGTTCATCCTTCTTTCTTTTCTTCATCCTTCTTTCTTTTCTTCATTCTTTCCATCCTCTCTTTCCTTTTTTCCCCCTTTTTTTCCTTCCTTTTTTTCTTCCTTTTCTTCATTCTTTCCTTCCTTTCTCTCCTTTTTCTTCTTCTTTCCCCATGTGGATGGGTTTTGGACTCCTCCTGGCATTCCATTCCCATTCTCTCATAGAAACGGGATAGGATGGCAAGGATGGTCCCCATCCCACCATGATTTAAAATGATGGTTTCAATGTTAGGGTTATTGTGGGAATTGAAAAGTTGGAAAAAAAATGGCTGCTTTTAAATTTAGGTTGAGGATTTATCTGATGGCATTTATTTTTAAGAGATCTTCAATTTCTTCAGCTTCAAGAGAACTATTAGATTGAGCAGTGACTTTGAAGCACTTAGTATTTTTTGAGATATGTACTGTGCTAGGGTATATCTGACATTTATCACATGTTCTATAATCTAGCTAGATAATAGACAACAAAAGGAATCCTCTCATATGCATAAAAATCTGAGAAAATGTGTATATTGTAGTAATGTGCATGTTAAACAACAAAATAACAAAAAATTATGCTATTAAAGATATCAAACATACATAATTGCACCAAGAGAAAGGGTCAGAGAACCATCAGCCTATTAGCTAATCACAATGTGCCCTTGTGCAATGTAATGTGCATGTCAATACATGATATAGAACGATTCTACCAAGTACAACCCTATCCCACTAAATTTCTTTGCAAATGCATGCCATACACTATATAAATTATCATGTTGCCTTTCCTAGTTAACCATTGTAAACATATTCTCCAAGATGAGTGATCTCATTAATTGTTATGTGCATCTCATAGCAGACTAATTCCTTAAAAAGGATGTTCTTCATGCTGCGGGGTTGTGCTTTGAAAATAGTTTGATCGAAGTTTTAAATTACATTTGACTTATGGTACGCTATAACTTTTCGTACGCCGCATTACTAGGATTACTAATACCATACTGGTATTTTACCAGTACTGATATGGGGGGCATACAATGCTGTATTAAAATTTTATTGCTATGCTCCTTGGTATCGAGACAACGAATCATGATTTGAACAATGAACTACAAGCCGAGATGGATGGACCACTTGAAGCGGTCAGTCATATTTGAAGAAAATCATAGACATGGCACTGCATCAGAGCTTCAATGTACAATAATTTTCATATATGAAAAAAAAATCCGATTGCCACCTTCCATCAGATCTTTTATGCTTATAAGAAATACTTTGAATGCATCACCTTAGGGCTATACCTAGCTAAAATGCAAAGTTGTGAAATTACTTAAGTGGGGCAAGTGGTGGGCCCCTTGTATGGCCTAGGTGTGCACTTAGGCATGTGATTGGCCTCCCGAGGAGGAAAGCTCTCCAAGCTTTTATTATGCATACTTCTGATTGGAGTTTTAATTTAGTGGGATAGGGTTGTACTGATTTTTTTCGTGGAATGGGATGCGCTGCCATCCCATCCCGTCATGACATCTTGGGAATGGTTCTATCCTGATGCTTAGGATAGCAACCAATTTTGGCATCCCACCGAGTGCTCCACCAAGATAATTTTTAATATTTAAAATAATTATAACTATGTATGGTGGCTTGTACACTAGAGTAACATATATAATGATTCCAATGCATATATAAAGATATTGCAAGTTACAGTGTTTCCTTCCTCTGAAACCTTGTTGCTGCATAAAATTAAAGTAAAAAAATATTTTTTTATTTTTCATAAGAGATTGTAAATGGGGTATTAAATATTCCTTAATGAATGCTTTTGAGGCACTCGTCAAACCGAGTGCCCGCCCGGATTTCGGTCGCTTTCCTTCCCCATCCCGGCTGTATTCAAGCTCGATCGAACGAAGTGGTTTCTCATCTTCTCTACACGATGCGGACGGAGGTGGTCTGCTTGATTTAGTGTACCTCCGGATTGGCCCGACGAAAGCCAAATCCGGTAACAGAATTGGACTTGGACCCTTGAAAGCCTGACCAACGGCTTAGAGGATTCCACGTCAGTGATGGTAGAAGATGGCTGCATGGGATCTTAGTAGTCCAAGTTGGACCACTTATGATTATACAAAACTCAAGTTGTTTTTGAGAGCGTGAATCTAGCAATGCTCCCGGAACACAATAACTTCCAATCAGAGAGGTGAGTCCCAACTTGAGTGGCCCCGCCAACACGTGGAGTATCAATATGGGACTGGTGTGGCCATGGAGACTGATCTTTGATTTTTCTCTATTAATTAAATTTGCTCGATGCAAGCATGTTTTGTCATTTATGACGGAAGAGGGGAGGAAGGAACGGGGTGATATTCAACTAGGTAGAACACATAACAAGTGGATTAGTGTAGTTGAGCTTTGATTAGGAAATTAAAATATTGATAAGGACCACAAAGTATAGGCATTATGCCCTTAATTATGATTAGGAAATTGGATGGATATGTGGAAGGACACAATTTAAGCTTTTGAAGTCAATGACTTAATTTGCTAGCTATCATTCTCTTGGTTGGGCATGTCAATTGGCATATTTTGTTTGTATATATGACTGGTGTCTCTGGATAATTCAAATTGAATGTAATCATGTTAGCACATGCCAAAATATTAAGACATAAGAAGAAGAAAAATTGCATGTCCATGAATTTTTTTTTAATGAAAGACTAAAAAGGGTTTTTAACCACTGAATTAAAAAAGAATTGCCTTCAAAAATTTCTGACTATTGTGCTAGTTATCATTGTTACAAGTTCAACTATATTCTTAAAAGAGAACCACATAGGGTGACGAATTCAACATACTTGAAATGCATAAACAAATTTTTATAAACTGAGTGCTTCTTTAATTTACTTTCTAACTTTTGGCCTCATTTTTCCTCTGAATAAGATTGTGGTGGATAATAAATTTGTTATCTTATAAACTATAAAATTAAAGTTCTAAAATTCTAATCCATCTCTAATGCTTATAAAAAAAACAAAATAAAAGTTGCTCATTGAGGTGCCATTACTATCATTTTCATTGTTCTATATTAGAGCTAAGTGGGCTCAATTGAGTCGGGCTATGCCTTAGCTTAAAACTGGTTCGAAACTTTTTTTGGGATCTTCAAGCTAGGCTTGGGCTTGAAATTATTTTCAAAATTAGGCTCATGCTCGATCTAAGCCCAAGCCTAGGCTTGGTTTAAAACACAATCAAGCCAACTCATAACAATTTATTTGAGCCAAAAATTATATTGTTAGTATCAATTTTTAGTTTTTAAATATTTGTAGAAAAACAAATAATATCTAGAATAATTGTATTTAATTACTTTAGAAAATATGTTATGATATGAAGAGTTATTTCCATATAATTAATAGAAAGTTTAACATAAAATCTAGAAGACCCATCATATTTAAAGGTTTTCAGATTATATTTATACCAGATTTGGACATAAGAGCCATTGCTTCGAACCTTCTTCAGGCTTGAATTTGGGCTAAGCAATAGCCCAAGTTTGGCTCAAATTTTTTTTTTTTAATGTTTTAATGTTAAGCCCAAATCCGATCCAAATTAGCTTAGGCCTTGCCCAAGGCTAGCCAATCCGATAGACTTTGGGTCAGTCCAAGCCTATTTTCAGCCGTATGTTATATTTAAAAGTAAAAAAAGCTATTTTTTAAAAAATAAAAATATTTGAAATAATTAATTATTTTTGAAAAACAAACATAACAGTGCAATGAATATAATGGTAGTTAAAGTAGAGCCATAGAGGTAATAGAAGTGGCAATGATGATGGTGGAAAGTTTGAACAATATAATGAAGGTGACAATAATAGTTTAGTGGAACTGACAACAATGGTGCTAGCAATGGCAATAATAAGATTAGCAATAACATAACAAAAGCAATGACAAAGATAATAATGGTATATGAACAAAATGGCAACTAGAACCACAAATAAGACCCCATTCGAATGGGTTAGGTTAAGTTTAAAAATTAAACACGGCTTAAATTTCATGTTAAATTCAATTTTTATTTTTTTTTTAAAAAAAATCAATCATGCTTATATATCATTCGGATCTAATTTGAATTAACAAAAATAAGTCTTTGGTGACTTGAACCCTATCCAATTCAATCCAAAAATCTAAATTTTAGGCCTCATTCTCTTTATTAATTTATTGGATGAACTCTAATTGAAATTATAGTTTCTCTTTTCATGTATCCAATTCAACTCGACATAACTAACAAATAAAGTAAGTTCAAATACAAAATCATGAATATGAAATTGGATTGAATCAAAATTAAGTATGCCTCACCATAATTTTAATGATAGAGTTAATTGTAATGATGATAATACAAGTGGAGGCACCGTTATTATAGTAGATGTAATAATAATAGCAATAATAGCTTGACAATAAAGAGAGCAACAATGACAACAATAATAACATGATGGCAACAGCCGCAAATATGATAATAACGTTGGTAAACACAGTATCGACATTGATAAATTTTTTTTTATAAAATATTTTTTTAAAAAATAAAAATAATATTATGAAATATATTTTTTAATTTATATAGTTTTATTTTAAAAAAATAAAAAATTTAATGCTAGATGGCCATGCGAAAGGGATTCCCGAGCTGGTTAGTGGAACATGGAATTAGCTAGCGCGACGGACGCTCGCAGAATTTGGTCTTTCTTTCGATTTGTTTGATGCCTCTGCTTTGTTTCTTTAGTGGATATTTTTAATAGCTATCATTCTCAGAGATGTTCACTTAGAATGCGGCAACTTTAAAGGGTGACCTACCAACCAGAACCAAGACCAAGCTTTAATTATCCGAGTTGGGTTCAAATGGTAGCGGTCAATTAGAAGACTCAGACAAGAGCTAGTGTAGACAAGAGCTAGTGTCGCATGATGCATCATCCCATCATCTCACATCATATGATTAAGGTTCTCAATGACCTCCCACTCACATTATTTTAACCCTCAAATAGTGTTCCACATACTTTGACGCAATCACACATGTGAGAACAGATGAGCAAATTGATGATCATGCCCTTAATCATGGTTGAGTAATAAAATAGACAAGTTGGAGAAAGTAATTTGCCTTGGAAATATAATATAAGGTCTTGTTCACAAGAGCCCACTTGTGGGTCCTGCTGTAACTAGAGCCATCAAATATAAAGCAAATCGGATAGAGGTTGAAGTCGCATAACCCATCATCTCGCTATGGAGTAGTAATTGTAGGTCTAAATTATTATTATTATTACTACTACTACTACTACTGTGAGAACATAATTGAGCCGCAAGGTCTTCCATGATTAAGCAATTATTAGTGCGAAAAAGTTTAAAGAAATAGAATGCTTCTCGAAGATGCGAGGAGGGGCGGGATTTTTTCAATTGAGTGAACACTTAATATTACTAAATGTTCTGAGAGCTCCATCCTTCCAGTTAACGCCTGAAGTGTTTGCATGAACCCATTCTAAGTCAACATCCATGAGAGATGTAATTACATCAGCCAACCGTGTGTCGATTTATTTAAGGTTTGTTAATTAAACTTTTATAATTTTTTTAATTTAATTAAATATATTAATTCATAAAATTTATTTAATTAGATATATTTTTAATGGTTGCACCTGAGAAAACATACTAATTAACATTGTGAATGTACAAAAATGTTGAGATGGGTATAAGATGTTAAGATTAATGCACGATTGAAAAATGAATAAAAAACTCATATTATTTGCCTTATCCCACCTTCTATATTTACATGAATTATGTTTCAAGTTAATATAAATTTTCTTAAAATTAGAATTAATTTTTAATTCTAACGATCTTGTTCTTTAATAGTAAAAATTAGTTTATTTTAACAAATTTTATATTTCAATGGCAAAGATTAGTTTTTAATCCTAATAAGCTTTGTGGTGAGTGAATAGGAGTCGACTTCTAATCTTTATGAGACATAAATTCTTATTTTTCTAAGATATAATCTTTTTTTTTTCTATATAAGTATATATAACCTGGCCTTATGGCATTATAAGTATCTGAGAGAGTTAAGGGAGAAAGAAGATGGGTCAAGGTTAAGCTTTTGGCTTAGTATTTTCTTAATATGCATTTTTTTCTTTATTTTCTTTTCATTATTATTATTTGTTCTATATTAGGATTGCTTATGTCCAATGCATTTGATCTAAATTGAAAACGTGTTATTCTATATGTAATCTCCCACCATCATTTTTTAGCTTTTACTGCTACCATCTCAATGCTTTACAGCACCATCTTAAAATTTTTTTCTTATCTACCATTCCAATTAGGATAGTTCATCAAATTATCCTTAACTACCATTAAAAATGTATTTGAGTTGCCATACATACTATCATCTTAGCATTTTTTTTCGTATCCATCATGCGAATTAAAGTTTTCTATGAAGTCATTATATATATTCAAATGAAAATTTTAAATAAGTTCAATTGTTTCTTTCTAATATAATTATCCTATTAGAAATTGATCCTCACATCCACTGTTGTGTCTCATGTAAACGAAATTCCAAAGATTGGCTCTACTTACTTGTTCATCACTCAAGTACAATCGATCTATCCATGAATTGTATTGTGTCTCACCATGAAGTCTTGATGCATCGCCCGTGCTGCATCGCGCCCGATGATTGGCTTGTGCCGCGTACATGCGCACATGCCAAAAAAAAAAAACATTCTACCCTTAGTATGCTCGCACGTATGCACCGCACGCAAGCTGCACTACCCCCGATGCAGCAAGACATTCTCTACCATTAGCATAGCAAGCTCAAGCTTTGGTTTGAATCTCTACCAAAATGACCCATGGCAATACAAGCAGGCCAGCCCAAAGGCCTGTTTGAGCCGGATCTTTCAATCATCTAACTTTGCTGTTGGGCTGTCCTGATTTAAACTCCATAAAGGTGCTATCAAAATGACTAGCATTTGGAGACAAAAAAAAGTCATTTGAAAAGATTGTAACACTATTTCATGATTGCCGATGAGTGTTTTTTTTTTTTAATGTTATTCATTAGGATATGGCCATTATCATCTATCACACTTCATTCGACTTTTCTTTACGAAATAAAGATTAGAAATCCAAAGGGAATAAGAATAAGTGTGTTTTTTTGTTTAATTACTCAGCCATGATATTTGGCAATGCCTTTGACGCTTACTGTATATGCACCCATGAAGCTAAAGCTTTTAATGAATTCAATGATTACATGAATTGGGACGTTGCTTTGTTTCCTCTCAAATAAGATGCTGCATTGTTATGGCCATGGTTATTCGCATATATAACATAAAATAGCAATATAATAGCTAGAAAAAAATACTCAATGGACAGATGTATTATTGTTAGATTTTAATATTGCAGTCATACATTTCAGAATAATATATTTTAAAGTAATATTAGTATCCATGTGATAAACAAATAATTTGATAATAATGGTTATATATGGACCACTTTAAATATCAATATACATATCAATATTCTCTTGTGCAAAAATAGACATATTAGTGATGCATTTGAAATGAGTTAAGGCAGTAGGGAATTTTATAAAGAAAAATTGAAATTTAAAATAACTATTATAAAATTATAAAGAAAGTATACGTAAAAATAATAGTCATTATAGAAAATGATGGCAATATTTTCCATATCATTCATCGTAATAACAAAGTGAGGGGTGGCCGAAAAAAAAGGTGAAAATATGTTTTTGGTCCTTAAACCTTCGCTTAAAATTTATTTTAATCCTTAAACTTTTATTTGTTATAGTTTAATCTCTTGTATTTTAAAAATATTATATTTGTAACATTTCATTATATAGGATCAATTAAAATTGATGGAATAAATGATAGGTCATATTGATGCAAACATGAATTAGTTGATAGAATGACACATTATGAGCTATTCTATTCATTTGAATTGGTTCTATGTCACAAGATGTAGGGAAGACAATATTTTTAAAATATGAGAGACTAGATTGTAATAATTAAAAGTTTAAGGATCAAAATAATTTTTTTAAAAAAGTTTAAAAATCAAAAGCATATTTTATCCTAAAAAATTATAATGATTATTATAAATAGGTTTTTTTATGATGTTATTTGCTATATGTAAATGATGCTGTAAGTAAAGAAAAATTTAAAAGTACATAAGAAGAATGGTACAAGAGGTTGAATGCCTTAAATGGAAGCTTTAAACTATTATTTAAAGTCATGGAAGCTAAAAAAAAAGGTCAAAAAAATCAAAATAATAAGGAACTTATTTATCTCTTACCAGCCCAATGAATAAAAACCTTTTGAAGTGATAATCACTGACCATGATTTTAAAAGTGTTGGTGTTGTCATCAAATCACCTTCCTTGATCGTCGTAGAGTGTCCAATCACCGTCTTCGGTGATCTGGGAATCCTCCGATGGCTTCTCTCGATCGAGAGACTGCAAAAAGTCTCTGGGATCTAAGATTCCTGCGGGAACCCTCCGACGCTCAAGTTAGTGCTCTGGGCAACAACCGTGAGCTTAGGGATAAGCTCTAGAGTCTTAGAGAGAGATGCTCTATGTGAGAATATGTTCCTTGAGTCTTAGGTCTTACCTGGCCGAAGGTCCCTCTTACCCATTTTACTGGGGCTAGCGGAGCTCGTGATGTAACCGAATGTCAGAGCATGCATGGCGGGGCCAGAGTGGCCGTAATTGCAGAATTTGTTTCTTGCATGGCATGTCAGGGTTGGTAGGATTTGTCAGTCTTGGGCAGCCGTCACCAGATTGGCAAAGTTTGCCAGGCCTGAGCAGCCAAAATTTGCTGGGTTTGTCTCTCACATCTTTGTGAAGGGTCCAAATCGTACAAGCAGTCTGAGCCACTGGACTGTATGGGTGGTTCCTACAAGAAATCCTATTCGGGTGGCCGCACATGAGCAATCCAATTCATCATAGTTTGCCTCATGGGCCCACTAATAACTCCAACGGTGCATTTCGAAATTCATCCACTTCCCTCACATGGTCATTCTCCCAAGCATCGCATCAGTCGCTGCGTTCTTGCACTGCATGTGGCCCACTTGCCGCCCGATGGAATGAAATACTATGTAGTCAATATGAAATAATTTACAAGACACGTGCTTCATACTCATATAAAACAATTCATAGAATGGAATGGATTTATTTCACGACTATGCCTTTGACTATCCAAAATTTGAATGAACTCAACAGTCATCACGGTTCACCAGTGTTAAAATCAGGATCTGGGTCCTCTGCCACATGGCCCATAAAATTTGCATGAAGTCCCTTTCCTTCTATCATTAGCCTTGATATTTCCAAGATGCTGTGTAATAGTTATTAAATTTATTTGAGTGGGAATTGAGATCTGGCAACTGAATGAAATTTTATACTTAATTTCCATTGATTAAAATATCATTTTCTTCTATGGTTGAGAAACATGCATTCAACGTTTATTCTTCAATTATATACACATTCTCAATGAAAGTAGTAGTGCTTAAATCCTTAATAGTCACTTCTACTGTCATTTCTATGATTCACAGATCTTATCGCCATTATCTGAAAAATCATATCTTGTACCAATGCAAGCAGCCCTCCATCCCCCAATAAATCACCAAATAGTAGCATCACATGGTGAACTTTACAATGGAATCAAACTCTGACATTTCACGTCACATGACAACACTACCAACCAACAAAAACTCTTTTCCTGCTTTATTTTTTATTTAAATATTTCAAGGTTCCAACTTACTTCATTTACACCTTTATCATAGACATTTCGTTTCCATTCAAGTCAGGCAAACTTATTGTATGAACCTTTAAATTTCTACTTTTAATCAATTTTAAAAGTCTTAATTTGAATTTATCTTACTCTATTAATTAATAATTTAAACTATATTTGAGTGCTGGCAAATGCACTAGTTATACAAATAATATTACAAAATACTAAATTAACTTGTAAAAATGAATAGGCAAAAGCACGTATAAAAAGAAAAAAGAAAAATAATTTAATACTTATTTCCATAATGATTTATCACTTTTAAGAATAAATTATTTTACTTTTTTAATTCTATATGAATCTGTGTCAAATTTTAAAGCATGAAATAAAATTGATTTTATTTTTTAAAAGGGTTATCGAAAAACATAAATAAACTAATTTATTAGATCTATAACTTAATCATATCCCAACCAATTATAAAAATGAACTAGATAAAAACTTATTATTTTATTTAAATTTGATCCAAAATTAAAATAAATTTATTTTTATAAAAATAAAATAAATTAAATAAGTTGTATTTATATTTTTTGAAAAATAAAAAAATAATATAAATAGTTGAAAATATAATAATTTGTATAGTCATGGCCGGACTCCTCCCTTACTCTCCCTCTTTCTATATTAAAATAAGTTATAAAATAACCTTAATAATTTATTCAATCATATTAGGCCAATCCACGGGTAGGAAAAAAAAAATTTCAAACCCTCCTAGAAGCCCCGTTCGACTATTTTTTAATTTTTTTATAAATATAATAAAAAAATATTTTATAGTATTACAAAATATATTGCATAACTAATTTTTTTGATTTAATTATATAAATAATATTTTAAAAAAATTAGTAAGTTGTTTTGATATTTTAACCTTAATAATTTATTCAATCATATTATTATATCACTTAAATTCAAAAATCCCTATAGTAATATCATTATATAATAATTAAATATTATAATAAAATTACAATACACTATAGTATTAGATTAATATTTTATAAATAATTATTAAGTGATATTATAATATTAGAATATAATGATTTTATAATATCATTATATTGATTATTATATCCATCGTCACCCATAAAAAATTAATTATAATAATCTTATTATAAATTTACATGAAATTATGATATAATTCAATATTAGGATTTTTTGTTATAAAATATGAAAAAAATTTATTATCCCTTTAACTTATAATATTTACTGTGATCATAAAAAAAGTATGTTTATGATAATTATATTATGTCATAATATTAATAATATTATTATAATATATATTAACTTATATTAGTTCATAATATTATAATTTAATATAATAATAATAAATAATGATTGCATTGTAACATCATTGTAGTATTTGCTAATTAGTGATTCTGATCGATAGTAAATTAATTAAAGAAATTGCTTTATGATTAATTAGTGCCTATGTTTTAAATTAATTCAGTCATGATTGATTAGTAATTTTTATGTAGTCCTTGTTCAATTTCTCAATCTATTAAACTATGCATGGCTGGTGAACATCTGACATATGTTATTCCATCTTATTGTCATTATGAAATTGTTGTGAATTAGGCTTTGGTTTAAGCTACAATTCCTTCATATTGGGATATGTTATGTTGGGAATTAGATTATATATGGCTTTATTAGATGTGCCACAGTTGATATGTTATGGAAAATTTCAGTCTAGCCTATCTAATATTGAAACCATAGTATTATTAGATATTACTATGCATAACTATTGGATTAATGTTATTATCTTTGACATAATATCAGTTTTATAAGTTAGTGACGTAGACCACAATCAAAATATGTATAATAGTCAAGAGAATTTTTTTACGAGCATTAGTTCGATTGTTTTTTTTAAGAATATTATTTCTCGTTGCACTGAAACCTTTAGACCCGTTTGAGAGTCTTGCAAATTCTCAAATTATCCTAGTGGACAGTTTGAGATTATTTTTTGCAATATATTAGTCTGCTATTAATTATCGTCTGCTGAGATTGTGGTTTGTATTTCCTCATACGTTCTCCTAGTGTGGCATATGCTGAAATTTCAATGCAAACGATGATAATGAATAGCAGAATATCATCACAAACGCCGTATGGTAAGAAAACATCATTAATTTAATTACTAATTTACTCATTTGCATATACTTACATTTATATCATTTCTTCTGCTTTTATAGTCTGAGCAGGAGGGCAGAGATCCTGGTGAGTTCAACCTATTCAGGGCAATACACACCACGAAGGACGGTACCTGGGTCAATGCATGATCACAGAAGGTTACGGTAGGAAATTTGACTTATATTGTAATTGTTTAATTTCTTAACCATTATTCAGGTTCGTATACTAATTCATTTATAATTCGAAGGTACGAGTCGAGGAACTTCAGTCCAGGCATCGTAGATCGACTCCACTGATGGGGGGCCGCCCGTCGAACTCTCACCAGAGGAGAGTCGATGTGTGTTTTTGGAAGCTATTGGTGCCCAGCCGTGAGACCGTAGGGTCTACGGTCTGGACGCTAAAGCTTCTAGATATTTTCCCGACTTTACTTCGCACTATTCTGGTGATATTCCTCCTGATCGTTTAAACGATATTCGAAGATCTATTGGGGTTAGGGGCGACTTATTGGGGTCTTGAAAGCATTTTATTGTTTTCAGTTCTAGGATATTGAATGTGAAACTAAATTGATCCGATCCTAAATCCATTCAAAGTAAACTCAATCAGATTGGATCCATTTTTTGTACAACATATATCTAATATTCAACAGCTAATTTTTTTAATTCTATTTAATAAAAAAGATATATATAATATTTATTAATAATTTAATATTTAAGATTTTTTAATAAAAATGATAGGCAACTTAAGATGCATGTGATATATTATGTTCAATCCTTTCTTAGCCCACTGGTTCTTTACGAAAGTTGGAATCAGGAACTTTAATTGCACCATATTTTCTTGCATAATGCAACACTCCTTCATCATGGTTTTAAAAATCAGACTAGATCAGCCAATCGAACCAGTCCAACCGCCTGATCCGATTTTATTATTAAAGTTAACTTTTATGTAACCCGATGAAAATCGAAAAATCCATTGAATCGATCCAGTTCTGAAGAATCGGTTCAATCCTAATTTTTAGACTTTTAGATTTTTAATTACTATATTTGATATTTCTTAGCAACAAAAGGTCATCACGCATATAATGCTGATAATATTTTTAAAATTTTTATATAATGTTTTCTATATTATATAAAGATATTATTATATATATATATATATATGAATTATATATTATAATGTAAAATTAAATAATATCATTAATAATACCATAAATATATGTTATGCATTATATATAATATATTATACATATTTATTAAATACTATTAATTTATTAATTTATAGATTAAATATTAATATATAATAATTCTTATATATTAAATACCATATCAGGTGAATTGTAAGGTAGCACCTGGCATTTAATTCTTGAGAATCCAACTAGTGGTTCAGAAAGATCGTTTTGCCGTGAAGGAACATGAGGCATCTATGTCATCTGACTTGATGAATAAATAGCCATCTATGTCATCTGACTTGATGAATAAACTTTTCAGTGATGGGTTTATTTAAATTATTTATTCTTTTTGCCATAAAAGCAGTCGGTCCATTCGCTTAAGTTCCAAAGAAAAGAAAAGAGATGCCACAAACACTACAAGAAAATATTGAAATAGCGTGCTTCCGTGACAACAAAACATTGCAACGCAATTAGCGATGCATTAGCAACTCAATAAACCAGAAAATAAAAAAAATTAATTTTTTTTTATTTAGCGACGCAAATAATGCATCGCAATATTTTTAAATTAATTTTTTAAAAATATAAATATGGGAAAAAAAATATTGCGATGCAACTCAGTGCATCGCAATGTTTTTAAAATAATTAAATATGTTAAATTGCGATGCATTAGCGACGCAATAAACCAGAAAATTAGAAAAATTATTTTTAATTTAGCGATGCACCAATTACATCGCAAATAATTTAAATAAAATTAATTTTTATAAAATATAAATATGAGAAAAAAATATTACGATGCAACTCAGTGCGTCGCAATGTTTTAAAAAAATTAAATATGTTAAATAGCAACGCAATAAATCAGAAAATTAAAAAAATTATTTTTTAATTTAGCGACGCAATAACTGTATCACAATTATTTTAAATAAAATTAATTTTTATAAAGTATAAATATGAGAAAAAATAATTGCGATGCAACACAGTGCGTCGCAATATTTTTAACAAATTTAATTATATTAAATAGCGACGCATTAGCGATGCAATAAACTAAAAAATTAAAAAAATTATTTTTAATTTAGTGATGCAATAATTGCATCACAATTATTTTAAATAAATTTTTTTTTATAAAATATAATTATGAAAAAAAATATTGTGATGCAAATCAGTGCGTCGTAATATTTTTAAAAAAATTAATGATGTTAAATAGCGACGCAATAAACCAAAAAATTAGAAAATTTATTTTTAATTTAGCGACGCAATAATTGCATCACAATTATTTTAAATAAAATAAATTTTTATAAAATATAATTATAAAAAAAAATATTGCGACGCAAATCAGTGCATCGTAATATTTTTTAAAAAATTAATGATATTAAATAGCGACGCATTAGTGATGCAATAAGTCAGAAAATTAGAAAAATTATGTTTTAATTCAGTGACGCATTGTTGCATCGTAATTATTTTAAATAAAATTAATTTTTATATATATAATTATCATATTAAAAAATTGCGATGAAACCCTTTATGTTGCAATGTTTTTAAAAAAATTAATTATGTTAAATAGCGATCGGTCCGAGATCGGTCGTGGCCGATCGGAATTAGGGCTTGGATCGATTGCAACCGTCGGATCGTTGTCGATTGGATCGATCGCCGTGGTCCGAGATCGATCGTGGCCGATCGCGATCAGGGCTGGGATCGATGGCAACCGTCAGATCGATGCCGATCGGTCCGATCGCCAGAGTCTGAGATCGATCGTGGACAATCAGGATCAGGGCTTGGATCGATCACAATCATCGGATCATCGTCGATTGGACTGATCGTCACAGTCCGAGATCGGTCATGGCCGATCGGGATCATGGCTTGGATCGATCGCAACGGTCAGATCATCGGTGATCGAACCGATCGCCACGGTCCGAGATCGGTCATGGCTGATCGAGATCAGGGCTTGGATCGATAGCAACCTTCAGATCATCAGTGATCTCAGACCGATCGCAACGGTCCGGGATTGGTCATGGCCGATCGGGATCATGGCTTGGATCGATCACAACCGTCGGATCGTTAGTGATCTCGGACCGATCGCCATGGTCCGAGATCGGTCGTGGATGATCGGGATCAGGGCTTGGATCGATCGCAACCATCGGATCGTCAGCGATCTCGGACCAATCGCAACAGGAAGAGTGACCCCCCCTCGACTTTCATCAAGTCCCCAGTGAATCCCATCAGGGGCGTGGCGATGGGTAGGAGCAGGTCGGGCGACAGGTTCATGCGAACAAAAGCATCATAATTCAAAACATCCACCGAGCTCCCACTATCAATCAGAATTTTTTACAAGATGCTTAGCGATCGTCATGGACACAACGACGCTATCATCATTTTTATTCACCACCCCCTCTAAGTCCTTCTTAAAGAAAGGAATTACAGGATCTACCTCTCCCTCCCCTCTCGGCCTCTTGGGCGGGCCGCCTGCCCCCCATGAAATCATCGCCACCATCTTCTCAGTTGGAGTATTGTCGATCATCGGTGGCGGAGGCGCGGATGGACCAGGAGTATCCGGGTTGCTCTTCCGAACGAACTTCCCGAGATGGCCACGCTGGACAAGATCCTCTATCGCCTTCTTCAGCTGGCGACAGTCGTCGGTGTCGTGGCCATGGTCCCGGTGGTATCGGCAGTAGAGGTTCTTGTTGTGGGGGATCCTTGGGTTCATCGGAGGTGGGCGTTGAAGATAGGACTCACCTTCAATCTCGAGCAAGATATGTGATATAGGGGCAAGCAGTGGAGTGTAGGGTCCATCTCTCAGTGCAGGAGCTCGGGGACGATTGTCTGGTCGGCGGGGAGGTTCAGGCTTCCGGGGTTGAACTTCAATAGGCTCAGGGGGGGCCGGCTTCTTGAGGGCACTCCTGCTTGCTTCGCGTCGAGAGGAATCAGCCTCATCGATGAGAATATACTTCTGGGCCCGGGTCAAAAGTTCAGCATAAGAACCGGGCGGCTTCTTATCTAGGGAGTACGCGAAGCGAGATGGATGGAGCCCTCGCTTCAAGGCCAAAGTGGCCACCGAATCTTCAAGATTATAAACCTCCAGGGCTGCCTCCTTGAACCGAGCGACATAATCCTGCAATGACTTGCCACTTTTCTGCTGGACAGTGAAGAGGCTGTCAGCTACTCTTGGAATCTTTCGGCAGGCATCGAAATGGGCCAAAAAGGCTCTTTCCAACTGATAGAAGGAATCGATAGTCCACAGCGGCAGGCGAGAGTACCAGGCTTGGGCAGCCTTCTTCAGGGTGGCAGGGAAGGCAATGCGCATGAGCGAATCGGTGGCCCCATGGACTTGCATGAGTACCTTGTAGCTTTCTAGGTGGTCCAGGGGATCTGTGGTCCCGTCATACGGATCCAGCTGGGGGAGGCTGAACCGGGTGGAGATTGGCTCTTCCATGATTCGGCGGGACAGCGGAGGCCGGCTGTCATAATCTGTCTCAGGCAGATGAGTGATCCGGCGGCTAAGTTCCTCCAACCGCTGGTTACACTCGTCGAGTCGATGCTCGGCCCGACAGGCTATCCGGCCATCAAAAGAACCTTCCCCTGAGGATTCTGAAGACGGGGAAGGGCAACGATGATGTCGGCGAGGGCGCTTCGCCTCCTTCCCATGCCGCCACTTGGGAGAAACACTTGCGTGGCGAGAAGGTGATCGGGGTCTCTTAGAGGCTCCCCGTTTGGGCGAGGCATGACGATGACGAGCCTCCAGTGCCGGCGATCTTCCTCGGGAGGAATGCTGGCTGGGTTGCACCACCCCCGAAACTGATGGGTGTTGCTTCGGTTGCCGCAAGGCCATCTGTTGGTGCTGCAGGCCTTGAACTGCCGCCGCCAAGGATTGGACTTGCGTGGCTAGGGTGGCGAACCGGTCTTCCTAGAGCTATTGGGGAGGAGGCACAGGGACGTCAACCGGAGGAGCGGAAGGTCCAGCCTCCTGGGGATGCGGCGGTGCCGAGGCACCGGCCGAGGGAGCTGAGGGAGCGACCGCCAGTGGGTCAACCCCTTGGTGCTGCCCCCCAGCACAACTGGCAGAGATCCCTTTCGCACGGGTTGTCACCATGACTCAAGAGTTTGGAGAGAGAGAAGTTGTCGATTGCTGGTTCGATGTCTTTCTCTTTCTTCCCCTTCCTGGCGTGCCAATCTGATGATTCCAAGTCACTTTCTTCAAGCGCCGGAGAAACGGACGTCCTCCTCATCGGACTCCTGCAAGAAAAGTCCTCAGAGACCGGATGCTCCGGTGGGGACCCTCCGATGCTCAAGTCAGTCACTTGGGAATAGATGAGAACTATTTAGCCGAAGGAAACTAAACAGTTAGGGCTTAACTAGTGGAAAAGAGCTAGAAAAACCAGAGTTCATCGATCCCTACTTACGGCATGGGCGTATGCTTTTATACCTGTTCGAAGATCCCCTTCTATTCCCACTGATTTTCAGGAGCCCAATTCAATAATGGACAAAATATGAGGCTAACAATGACAGATCGTACTGTCACCGTACATGCTGAAGGTGTTCCGCATCATTGGTCAGCACGGCCTCATAGGTGTCTTGCATCTGGGGCTATATCTGGTGCGCACCACCGCTGGATATGACCGTGCACAGACATAGTAGCGGGCAGTTGGTGGACCGTACGCTGCAACGGGGTATGGTCGCGCACAGTGACAGACATACAACGGATCATATGCCGTTATGAGGCATGGTTACACCCTGCTATAGATGTGCGGCGGATTACGTGGGCATGCCAGGTGGCCCAGAGTGAGCCGGGTCATGCGCAGGGGGTCGAAGTACTGTTCATGTGGCCCGAGACCGAGAGGGGGTCTCGGGGGTTAAGATACTGTTCATGCGGCCCGAGACCGAGAGGGGGTCTCGGGGGTTGAGATACTGTTCATGCCGACCGAGACCGAGAGGGGGTCTCGGGGGTTGAGATACTGTTCATGCGGCCCGAGACCAAGAGGGGGTCTTGGTGGTGTTGAGAGAGCCTCCGTCAGTCGCCGTTATCGTTGTCGTTTACTCCGACGGCGTTGGATCAGCCATATCAGGATTCATTTAATTAAGGAAGAAAAGAGGATTCTTCAGAAATAGAAGGATTATCTTCAGAAAGTTCAGATGAAGTTAATCTATATGGATGCGTAGAAAAACTCAAAATCAGTATGATCAGAAACAAGAAGAGTGATTTACTCATTGATCTTATAGGAAAGATCGATGATCCAAAATTATGAAAAGAATATGTAGGAAAACTCAAGGAAGAGTTACAGTCTAGACCCAGAAAAGAAGTTCTAAGTTTACCAGAAATAATTAAAGAAAAGGAACAAGAAGAAAAGCTTAAGGCAGATCCAATTTATCAGCTCAAGAGAGAAGTTGAGCAGATAAAACAAGAAATCAAAATACTATAGTCAGAAGTAAAAGAATTAAAAATATCAGATAAAGGAAAAGAAATTCTTCAGGAAGAAGAAGAAGAAGTTGAACAAGATAATTATTTAAATAAAATTACAGCAGTTAAAATACAGAAGTGGTACATTAAGGTTACCTTAGTAGTCAAAAATGAAACCAAAGAAACTTGTGCCCTAGTTGACTTAGGAGCAGATATGAATTGTATTCAAGAAGGATTGTTTTCTAGGAACCGTTATAGGAAAACAACAGAAGATCTTTATACAGCAAACAATGAAAGTCTTAAGGTAAGATACAAGATTCCAAACATGCATGTTTGCCAAGAAAACATTTGTTTTAAGACAACTTTCATTGTAGTCAGATATGTTCATACAGTCATTTTAGGAACGCCATTTTTAACACTTCTCTACAAAATGGAGATTGATGAAAATGCTATAACTACTTATGTCTAGGTAACCAAGTCACTTTCAGATTATAAATCCTACCAGAACCAAAGAGGTTAACCTACTAAAAGATTTTAATATTCAGAAAGTATAATCCTTGGAAAATAAAAAGCAACAACTTTTAAACCTCAAGGAAGAAATCAGGGTAAGTAGAATAGAAAATAATTACAGTCAGAATTTTGGAAAATAGGATAAAAGAAATTCAAAAAAAAAAATTAAAAAAAAATTTATGCAGTCAAAACTCTACAGCCTTTTGGGATAGAAAGAAATACCAGGTTAGTTTGCCTTACATCAAAGACTTCAGAGAAATCAAAATTCCAACAAGAGCTAGACCCGTTCAAATGAATTTGGAACTATTAGAATATTGTAAAAAGGAGATATCAGATCTTTTAGATAAAAAGCTTATCAGACCAAGTTAGTCCCCATGGTCATGTTCAGCTTTTTATGTTCAGAAAGCCTCAGAATTAGAGAGAGGAACACCCCAATTAGTTATAAACTACAAACCTTTGAATAAGGTTTTAGAATGAATTAGGTATCCTATACCTAACAAAAAATATTTATTATCCAGACTATACAAAGCAAAAATATTCTCAAAATTCGATATGAAATCAGGGTTTTGGCAAATACAGATTGATGAGGCAGATAGATATAAACAGCCTTTACAGTACCCTTTGGACATTATGAGTGGAATGTAATGCCCTTCGGATTAAAAAATGCCCCTAGTGAGTTTCAAAATATGATGAATGAAATATTTAACAAGTATACTCAGTTCATAATCGTCTATATTGATATGTCCTTATTTTCTCAGAAAGCTTAGACAAACATGTCAAACATATCAGACTCTTTCCCAACTTAGCAAAATAAAACGGATTAGTAATCTCAGCACCCAAGATTAAGATTTTCCAGACCAAGATCAGATTTCTAGGACACTATATCTTTTATAAAGAAAAATTGAAATTTAAAATAACTATTATAAAATTATAAAGAAAGTATACGTAAAAATAATAGTCATTATAGAAAATGATGGCAATATTTTCCATATCTTCATCGTAATAACAAAGTGAGGGGTGGCAGAAAAAAAAGGTGAAAATATGTTTTTGGTCCGTAAACCTTCGCTTAAAATTTATTTTAATCCTTAAACTTTTATTTGTTATAGTTTAATCTCTTGTATTTTAAAAATATTATATTTGTAACATTTCATTATATAGGATCAATTAAAATTGATGGAATAAATGATAGGTCATATTGATGCAAACATGAATTAGTTGATAGAATGACACATTATGAGCTATTCTATTCATTTGAATTGGTTCTATGTCACAAGATGTAGGGAAGACAATATTTTTAAAATATGAGAGACTAGATTGTAATAATTAAAAGTTTAAGGATCAAAATAATTTTTTTAAAAAAAGTTTAAAAATCAAAAGCGTATTTTATCCTAAAAAATTATAATGATTATTATAAATAGGTTTTTTTATGATGTTATTTGCTATATGTAAATGATGCTGTAAGTAAAGAAAAATTTAAAAGTACATAAGAAGAATGGTACAAGAGGTTGAATGCCTTAAATGGAAGCTTTAAACTATTATTTAAAGTCATGGAAGCTAAAAAAAAAGGTCAAAAAAATCAAAATAATAAGGAACTTATTTACCTCTTACCAGCCCAATGAATAAAAACCTTTTGAAGTGATAATCACTGACCATGATTTTAAAAGTGTTGGTGTTGTCATCAAATCACCTTCCTTGATCGTCGTAGAGTGTCCAATCACCGTCTTCGGCGATCTGGGAATCCTCCGATGGCTTCTCTCGATCGAGAGACTGCAAAAAGTCTCTGGGATCTAAGATTCCTGCGGGAACCCTCCGATGCTCAAGTTAGTGCTCTGGGCAACAACCGTGAGCTTAGGAATAAGCTCTAGAGTCTTAGAGAGAGATTTGAGCCCAAGCTTCACTCACCAAGCCTTGCCAAATAGTATCAGAGCCTGGTTTGGCCAACCTCTTATCATAACCAGTTGTAAATTTCAGAACCAGTTGTAAGTTTCTATACAAATTTCAAATTTTCTATCAATTTCTGCATAAAAAAACCATAAAATATTAATAAGGACCACAAAGTATAGGCATTATGCCCTTAATTATGATTAGGAAATTGCATGGATATGTGGAAGGAGACAATTTAAGCTTTTGAAGTCAATGACTTAATTTGCTAGCTATCATTCCATTGGTTGGGCATGTCAATTGACATATTTTGTTTGTATATAATTGAAATGAAATCATGTCAGCACTACCCTTAATTATTTCTGTAATTGTTTATATTTTATTTTTTTAATACATCCAAACACTACCTTTAAGTCTTTACCGCACGGGGGATATCCTCATGCCTTTCTCAGACCGAGATTTTCTTGGCACATCGATCAGCACGCCATGTCACGCGCATGCACCGTCCGATGTCAATCCAATGGCTAAAATCTTAGAAACACGTGTATCCATACTAGATCGAGCATACATCCTATGAAATCAAGACAAAAGTTTTTAACTTAAAATTATATTTATATTAGAGCCTCTCTTCTTTATATTAGCTCACATATTACATAACTTTAACTTAAACCGAAACTAAAGATCATCACATATTACATCACATAAACTAAAATTAAAAGATACGACAGCAAAGAGAAAAATTTTTAATCTAATGCTGCACTCATTTATTTTGCAGCTTTGCAATAGCTTTGCAATAGGTACCTTGTCCTCTCCAGCGGCACATTTTGTTGGCCTCTGGAGCAGGAGTTGAAGCCGAAGCTTTTGCTGCGTAAAGCAAAATAAAGTACAGAACAAACATCAGCAGTATCATCAGACTGATTTTAAGGCTCTTCATCATCAAAATATCTTAGGACTCGAATGGCTTCTGCCACAGCAGCATCAGAGGTATATATAAGCTCTGATGGTAGATAAGTATAATATCGGGTGGCTCAGTAGGTAGGGCGCTCTAGACGTGTTGTCAGATTGCCAACATGTTGTTAGATTGCGTTGTCTGCCAGAATACTTCCAAGAATGTGTTGTCAGACAGAGAACGTGTTGTCCAACATACTTGCCAGAATACTTCCAAGAACGTGTTGTCAGACAGAGAACGTGTTGTCCAGCATACTTCCAAGAAGAATGTGTTGTCGACTAACACTCAAAGCCTCTTCATATTAAATCGATAAGAGTGATGAGGTGCTGTCACGAGGCAGGGAAAGAGCCGTGCTGTCACGGGAAAGAGACGTGCTGGTGTTGTCCTGAGGCGAGAAAAAAGATGTCAGCATCACATGGTCTCAGAAATCATTTGTCAAGTTCTGGACCATTATCATGTGGTGTTGAATTCTTCGGCATTCATGGCTGAAAATTTCTTGAGAGCCTCTGCTATCATTTTCCAAGAAAGAATTCGATCAGAGGCTCTTTTGGTACATGGTGAGGGTCGGCGATAGAAGATACTTTCCGTCATGCTTCACATTAAGTGTGCAAGAGAGAACCATACACTTTTATCTCACAGCAAATAGATCGATGGATTTAAAAGGAAACTAATTTATTGTCCTGTTCCTTGCTTTTCCGTGCACCTAAGCGAGTCAATTCAATGGAGATTAATTTGACCTCAGATTGCATACGGATCGAAAAGAGTGTTCTTCTTAGGTTCAAAGAAGGTCTCAGAAATCTCACCAACAGGCTATCATCTTGGATGGATAAGGATTGCTGTATTTAGAAAGGTGTGACAGTTGACAACTAGATCTTAGAAATCTCACCAACAGGCTATCATCTTGGATGGATAAGGATTGCTGTATTTAGAAAGGTGTGACAATTGACAACTAATACTTTACCAAGCACTGGGACCTTGCCTTCACTTTGAATGCGATTAGAAACAAGGGCAAGATTAAAATGAGGATTTGGATAGATTTTTACGGTACTTAGGACCTCTTTGAATTAGGGTTTACATAATGGTTAACTGATAATTATTTAAAAATATTCTAATAATTAATCCAAATAAAGCCTTAGAATTGTTTTAATAGTCCAAATATAATCTTATTTAATTGGTATCCAAAAACTTCGCGGGTCGAATGGCTGAGCGAGCCAAGCTTCCGAGCATCAATTCCATCTCCTCTGCGAATGTTTTCCCCCTTCAAAAAGAATATATTAATAAAATGATGTTGCGAATGCTTAATGCTCATCACGGGCCCTGCTTAGACTAAAATAGACTAGACGACACGCTTGGTGGCCAACCACGTGAAGACAAATGATTGGCTGAGGATAGTGAAATCACTGCCTTAGTGACACATGGAACATCGGGCATGAAAACTAATTTTTTTATTTAAATATGATCTAAATTTAAAATAAATTTAATTTTATAAAAAATAAAATAAAATAAATAAGTTATGTTTATAATTTTTTAAAATAAAATATAATAAAAGCTATAAGCATTAAAAATAAAGTAATTTATATATTTTTTAAAAAATATTTTTTGAATATTTTGTTTTTAAATTCAAATTTGATTCAGTTTGAATTAAATTTTAAAATATTAAAAAAGTAAAACAAAATCATATATGATATTTTATGATTCTATTTTTTTTCCAAGTTTTTTATCTTAAAAAAAATCCTATCTTAAAAAGGTTAAAAAGATATTTGGGCCACACAAATCAGCCATGGGTAAATATGAAATTTTAGTTTTCAGATTGTAAAATAGCGTGTCTTCTATTTTTAGCGGTCTCTTTTCTTTTCTTTGGACCTCAAGCGAATGGACGGACTGCTTTTATGGCAAACAAGAATAAATAATTTAAATAAACTCAACACTGAAAAGTTTATTCATCAAGTCAGATGACGCAGATAGCTGATGTTCCTTCATGGCAAAACGATCTTTCTGAACCACTAGTTGGATTCTCAAGAATTAAATGCCAGGTGCTACCTTACAATTCACAAGATATAGTATTTAATATATAAGAATTATTATATTATAATATTTAATATTTAATATTTATATTAATAGTATTTGATAAATGTATAATATATATATAATGCATAACATATATTTATGGTATTATTAATAATTTATTTAATTTTATATTATAATATAATATATATAATATAATAATAAATATATTTATATAATATAAAAAATATATTATATAAAAATTTTAAAAATATTATCAGCATTATATGCATGATGACCTTTTGTTGCTATGAAATATTAAATATAGTAATTAAAAATTTAAAAGTTTAAAAATCGGGGTTGAACTGATTCTTCAGAACTCGATCGGTTCAGCGAATGTTTTGATTTTCATCAGGTTATATAAAAGTTAACTTTACTAATAAAATTGGAATGGACTGATGATCGATTTTTGGTTGGACTGATTCGATTGGCTGATTCAATCTGATTTTTAATAATAAAATTTTATATAAAAGTTAACTTTAATAATAAAATTGGATCGGAATGATGATCGATTTTTGGTTGGACTGATTCGATATCTGATTTTTAAAACCATGATGGATGAGTGTTGCAGTATACAAGAAAATATGGTGCAATTAAAGTTCCTGATTCCAACTTTCATAAAGAACCAGTGGGCTAAGAAGGGATTGAACCTAATATATCACATGCATTTTAAGTTGCCTATCATTTTTATTAAAAAATATTAAGTATTAAATTTATTAATAAATATTATATATATCTTTTTAATTAAACATAATTAAAAAATTAGCTGTTGAATATTAGATATATGTTGTACAAAAAAATGGATCCAATCTGATTGAGTTTACATTGAATGGATTTAGGATAGGATCAATTTAGTTTCACATTTAATATCCTAGAACTGATAACAATAAAACGCTTTTAAGGTCCTCAATAAGTCGCCCTAGTGTATAGAAGCGGTAATCATTTCAGGGATGCTAAGCAACAAGTGTCTCCGAAGGGATGGAAGGAGTAAAGGCTCCACTCCAACAGGTCACAACCCGCAAAAGAGAGAGGGACAACGGAGAAACAGGATAGCCAAACGTTGCAAATAATTTTGAATGGGACAGCAGCATGTGCCTGCAACTCAATCCCATCATTGAAGCCTTTGTCATCTGACTCAGAACTTCGTCACATTCACTTGTCTTTGGATCTAAGAGGCTCACTAGATGACGCTTGGAGGCCAACCACGCGAAGACAAATGATCGGCTGAGGACAGCAAAATCACTGCCTTATTGACACACGGAACATCATGCGTGAAACTGATCGTTTACTGATAGGAATTTATTACTAACCTTGATATCATAGTTTACTGATAGGAATTTTGAGAGTTTTCTAGTAATCAGCCTTTTTTTCCCATCTGAACTTGATGGCTTACTAGCTGTCATGATTTCTCCATCCTGCTGAAATTTTATATTTTCCTTGTAAACTGCAGAAGTTTTCTCTGTGTATATGATAAGATCTTGTGAAGTTAGCTCAGGCATTTAATGTGGAAATATTTTGCTTGTGAGGCGGCTTCTACGAGTTGGATAAATTCTCTATTTTTTTGGGTTACAGAAACGTACTGGCTGATAGGTCTTTGAAGCTGCTCTCTGGATCTTGTTATCTGCCGCACCCAAATAAGGAGGAAACTGGTGGGGAGGATGCTCATTTCATATGTGTTGGTGAGCACGCCGTTGGTGTCGCTGATGGCGTTGGTGGTTGGGCAGACCATGGAGTTGATGTAGGGCAATATGCTCAGGAGCTTATGTCTAATTCAGTGACTCCAATTCGAGAAGAGCCGTAGGGGTTCATTGATCCAGCAAGGGTTCTAGAGAAGGCTTATTCCAGCACGAAAGCAAGGGGATCATCAAAAGCATGCATCATTGTCATGAGGTTTATTTCCTTTCTTTTTTGGCTGTCACTTATAATCTCGTGGCTACTACTAAAGATATGAGATATAGGATAAATTTTAAAAAGATTTTGATATGGATTGTTGCTGATATGCCTTTCTCATGACATATCTTAAGATTTATTTGGTGTATCATTTTCTTTGTCTGGATAATCCTTTGTTTGGCTGTGACTAATAAATCAATGTGTTTGGATTTTGGAAGCTATGGAGCTCTTAGAATCATAGAACTCCCAACTTAAGAGAGTTTCTTCTTTGGACTTAGAAACCAGCAAGGTTAGGATGCTTTTCTGTACAAGCCTAGCATGGTTTAAACCATGGTGTTTAATCCCATGGAACAGAGGTGCTCCGGTTATTTATAGAACAGAATATCCCTTCTGCCTTGTCCTTTATCCCTTCTTCTTTCCTTTATTTATTTCTTCTTTCTTCTTTCTTTCGGTTTTTTTATTTCCTTTCTTTTTCTTTTTATTTCATTCTTTCTTTTTCATTTTTTTTACTTCTTTCTTCCTTTCTTTTTTTTTTTTTTTTTCTTGTTCATCCTTCTTTTTTTCTTCATCCTTCTTTCTTTTCTTCATTCTTTCCATCCTCTCTTTCCTTTTTTTCCCCCTTTTTTTCCTTCCTTTTTTTCTTCCTTTTCTTCATTCTTTCCTTCCTTTCTCTCCTTTTTCTTCTTCTTTCCCCATGTGGATGGGTTTTGGACTCCTCCTGGCATTCCATTCCCATTCTCTCATAGAAACGGGATAGGATGGCAAGGATGGTCCCCATCCCACCATGATTTAAAATGATGGTTTCAATGTTAGGGTTATTGTGGGAATTGAAAAGTTGGAAAAAAAATGGCTGCTTTTAAATTTAGGTTGAGGATTTATCTGATGGCATTTATTTTTAAGAGATCTTCAATTTCTTCAGCTTCAAGAGAACTATTAGATTGAGCAGTGACTTTGAAGCACTTAGTATTTTTTGAGATATGTACTGTGCTAGGGTATATCTGACATTTATCACATGTTCTATAATCTAGCTAGATAATAGACAACAAAAGGAATCCTCTCATATGCATAAAAATCTGAGAAAATGTGTATATTGTAGTAATGTGCATGTTAAACAACAAAATAACAAAAAATATTTATGCTATTAAAGATATCAAACATACATAATTGCACCAAGAGAAAGGGTCAGAGAACCATCAGCCTATTAGCTAATCACAATGTGCCCTTGTGCAATGTAATGTGCATGTCAATACATGATATAGAACGATTCTACCAAGTACAACCCTATCCCACTAAATTTCTTTGCAAATGCATGCCATACACTATATAAATTATCATGTTGCCTTTCCTAGTTAACCATTGTAAACATATTCTCCAAGATGAGTGATCTCATTAATTGTTATGTGCATCTCATAGCAGACTAATTCCTTAAAAAGGATGTTCTTCATGCTGCGGGGTTGTGCTTTGAAAATAGTTTGATCGAAGTTTTAAATTACATTTGACTTATGGTACGCTATAACTTTTCGTACGCCGCATTACTAGGATTACTAATACCATACTGGTATTTTACCAGTACTGATATGGGGGGCATACAATGCTGTATTAAAATTTTATTACTATGCTCCTTGGTATCGAGACAACGAATCATGATTTGAACATGAACTACAAGCCGAGATGGATGGACCACTTGAAGCGGTCAGTCATATTTGAAGAAAATCATAGACATGGCACTGCATCAGAGCTTCAATGTACAATAATTTTCATATATGAAAAAAAAATCCGATTGCCACCTTCCATCAGATCTTTTATGCTTATAAGAAATACTTTGAATGCATCACCTTAGGGCTATACCTAGCTAAAATGCAAAGTTGTGAAATTACTTAAGTTGGGGCAAGTGGTGGGCCCCTTGTATGGTCTAGGTGTGCACTTAGGCATGTGATTGGCCTCCCGAGGAGGAAAGCTCTCCAAGCTTTTATTATGCATACTTCTGATTGGAGTTTTAATTTTAGTGGGATAGGGTTGTACTGATTTTTTTCGTGGAATGGGATGCGCTGCCATCCCATCCCGTCATGACATCTTGGGATAGAGAGTATCCTAATTTGTGTCGATTGGAATTTTGGGACAATGGCAGAATGGTTCTATCCTGATGCTTAGGATAGCAACCAATTTTGGCATCCCACCGAGTGCTCCACCAAGATAATTTTTAATATTTAAAATAATTATAACTATGTATGGTGGCTTGTACACTAGAGTAACATATATAATGATTCCAATGCATATATAAAGATATTGCAAGTTACAGTGTTTCCTTCCTCTGAAACCTTGTTGCTGCATAAAATTAAAGTAAAAAAATATTTTTTTATTTTTCATAAGAGATTGTAAATGGGGTATTAAATATTCCTTAATGAATGCTTTTGAGGCACTCGTCAAACCGAGTGCCCGCCCGATTTCGGTCGCTTTCCTTCCCCATCCCGGCTGTATTCAAGCTCGATCGAACGAAGTGGTTTCTCATCTTCTCTACACGATGCGGACGGAGGTGGTCTGCTTGATTTAGTGTACCTCCGGATTGGCCCGACGAAAGCCAAATCCGGTAACAGAATTGGACTTGGACCCTTGAAAGCCTGACCAACGGCTTAGAGGATTCCACGTCAGTGATGGTAGAAGATGGCTGCATGGGATCTTAGTAGTCCAAGTTGGACCACTTATGATTATACAAAACTCAAGTTGTTTTTGAGAGCGTGAATCTAGCAATGCTCCCGGAACACAATAACTTCCAATCAGAGAGGTGAGTCCCAACTTGAGTGGCCCCGCCAACACGTGGAGTATCAATATGGGACTGGTGTGGCCATGGAGACTGATCTTTGATTTTTCTCTATTAATTAAATTTGCTCGATGCAAGCATGTTTTGTCATTTATGACGGAAGAGGGGAGGAAGGAACGGGGTGATATTCAACTAGGTAGAACACATAACAAGTGGATTAGTGTAGTTGAGCTTTGATTAGGAAATTAAAATATTGATAAGGACCACAAAGTATAGGCATTATGCCCTTAATTATGATTAGGAAATTGGATGGATATGTGGAAGGACAATTTAAGCTTTTGAAGTCAATGACTTAATTTGCTAGCTATCATTCTCTTGGTTGGGCATGTCAATTGGCATATTTTGTTTGTATATATGACTGGTGTCTCTGGATAATTCAAATTGAATGTAATCATGTTAGCACATGCCAAAATATTAAGACATAAGAAGAAAAATTGCATGTCCATGAATTTTTTTTTAATGAAAGACTAAAAAGGGTTTTAACCACTGAATTAAAAAAGAATTGCCTTCAAAAATTTCTGACTATTGTGCTAGTTATCATTGTTACAAGTTCAACTATATTCTTAAAAGAGAACCACATAGGGTGACGAATTCAACATACTTGAAATGCATAAACAAATTTTTATAAACTGAGTGCTTCTTTAATTTACT
>UESW01001554.1:0-21274 GCA_900491605.1 Calamus simplicifolius | reverse complement strand
GAAAAGAAAAGAGACGCCACAAACACTACAAGAAAATATTGAAATAGCGTGCCTTCGTGACAACAAAATATTGCAACGCAATTAGCGATGCATTAGCAACTCAATAACCAGAAAATAAAAAAATTTTTTTTTTTAGCGACGCAAATAATGCATCGCAATATTTTTAAATTAATTTTTTAAAATATAAATATAGGAAAAAAAATATTGCGATGCAACTCAGTGCGTCGCAATGTTTTTAAAATAATTAAATATGTTAAATTGCGATGCATTAGCGATGCAATAAACCACAAATTAGAAAAATTATTTTTTTAATTTAGCGACGCACCAATTACGTCGCAAATAATTTAAATAAATTAATTTTTATAAAATAAATATGAGAAAAAATATTGCGATGCAACTCAGTGCGTCGCAATGTTTTAAAAAAAATTAATATGTTAAATAGCGACGCAATAAATCAGAAATTAAAAAAATTATTTTTAATTTAGCAATGCAATAACTGCATCACAATTATTTTAAATAAAATTAATTTTATAAAGTATAAATATGAGAAAAAATAATTGCGACGCAACACAGTGCGTCGCAATATTTTTAACAAATTTAATTATATTAATAGCGATGCATTAGCGATGCAATAAACTAAAAAATTAAAAAATTATTTTTAATTTAGCGATGCAATAATTGCGTCACAATTATTTTAAATAAATTTTTTTTTATAAAATATAATTATGAAAAAAAATATTACGATGCAAATCAGTGCGTCGTAATATTTTTAAAAAATTAATGATGTTAATAGCGACGCATTAGCGATGCAATAAACCAAAAAATTAGAAATTTATTTTTAATTTAGCGACGCAATAATTACATCACAATTATTTTAAATAAAATAAATTTTTATAAAATATAATTATGAAAAAAAAATATTGCGACGCAAATCAGTGCGTCACAATATTTTTTAAAAAATTAATGATGTTAAATAGCGACGCATTAGTGACGCAATAAGTCAAAAAATTAGAAAAATTATGTTTTAATTCAGTGACGCATTGTTGCATCGCAATTATTTTAAATAAAATTAATTTTTATATAATATAATTATATATAAAAAATTGCGATGAAACCCTTTATGTCGCAATGTTTTTAAAAAATTAATTATGTTAAATAGCGATCGGTCCGAGATCGGTCGTGGCCGATCGAAATTAGGGCTTGGATCGATTGCAACCGTCGATCGTGTCGATCGGATCGATCGCCGTGGTCTGAGATCGATCGTGGCCGATCGCGATTAGGGCTGGGATCGATGGCAACCGTCAGATCGACGCCGATCGGTCCGATCGCCACAGTCTGAGATCGATCGTGGACAATCAAGATAGGGCTTGGATCGATCACAACCGTTGGATCATCGTTGATTGGACCGATCGTCACAGTCGAGATCGGTCGTGGCCGATCGGGATCATGGCTTGGATCGATCGCAACGGTCAGATCATCGGTGATCGAACCGATCGCCACGGTCCGAGATCGTCGTGGCTGATCGAGATCAGGGCTTGGATCGATAGCAACCTTAGATCATCAGTGATCTCAGACCGATCGCAACGGTCCGGGATTGTCATGGCCGATCGGGATCATGGCTTGGATCGATCGCAACCGTCGGATCGTTAGCGATCTCGGACCGATCGCCACGGTCCGAGATCGGTCGTGGATGATCGGGATCAGGGCTTGGATCGATCGCAACCATCGGATCGTCAGCGATCTCGGACCGATCGCAACGGTCCGGGATCGATCGTGGCCGATCGGATCAGGGCTTGGATCGATCGCAACTGTCGGATCGTCGCCGATCGGACCGATGCCATGGTCCAAGATTGGTCGTGGCCGATCGGGATCAGGCTTCGATCAATCACAACCGTCGGATCGTCGCCGATCTCGGACGGATTGCAACGGTCCAAGATCAGTCGTGGCCAATCGGGATCACGGCTTGGATCGATCGCAACCATCGGATCGATCGCCGCAGTCCGAGATCGGTCGTGGCCGATCAAGATCAGGGCTTGGATTGATCGCAACCGTTGGATCGACACCGATCGGTCCGATCGCCACGGCCCGAGATCGATCGTGGACGATCGAGATCAGGGCTGGGATCGATGGCAACCATCGGATCGACGTCGATTGGTCCGATCGCCATGGTCTGAGATCGGTCATGGCCGATCGGGATCACGGTTTGGATCGATCGCAACCATCGGATCGTCGATGATTGGACCGATTGCCACGGTCTGAGATTGGTCGTGGCCGATCGGGATTATGGCTTGGATCGATCACAACCGTCGGATCGTCAGCGATCTCGGACCGATCGCCATGGTCCGGGATCGGTCTGGCCGATCAGGATCAGGGCTTGGATCTATCGCAACCGTCGGATCGTCAGCGATCTCGGACCGATCGCAACGGTCCGGGATCGGTCATGGCCGATTGGGATCAGGGCTTGGATCGATCGCAACCGTCAGATCGTCGCCGATCGGACCGATCGCCACGGTCCGAGATCGATCGTGGCCGATCAGGATCATGGCTTCGATCGATCGCAACCGTGGATCGTCGTCGATCTCGGACGGATTGCAACGGTCGAGATGATCGTGGCCGATCGGGATCACGGCTTGGATCGATCGCAACCGTCGGATCGTTGCCGATCAGATCGGATCGATCGCCATGGTCCGAGATCGGTCGTGGCCGATCGGGATCACGGCTTCGATTGATCGCAACCGTCGGATCGTCGCCGATCACCGTTTTTCCCACCCCCTCCTTCGTCTTCTACAGCCTCGGCCACGGCCGTGGCCGTCTTCTCCGGCCATGGCCACAGTATAGTTATGGGGGGGGACCCCCCCTCCCGTTCGTCTTCTTCGGCCACAGTGGCTAGACCAAAAAAAAAAAAGTAACACCTAGGGAGCTTTTCCCCACCCCGGCCCCTTCAATTAAAAAAAAAACACTCATAAAAAAATTAACAAAAAAAGATTTTATCATATTTTATTATTTTTAAAAATATTTTCAAATAATTTGATGACAATATAAAAAAATATATAAATATATTTTTAAAACATGGGCAACTTAATTTTTTTATTTAAAAAAAATAACAGCTAGGGGGGTTTTCCCCACCCCCCGGCCCCTTCAAAAAAAAAATTAACATTCATAAAAAATTAACAAAAAAATTAGATTTTATCATATTTTATTGTTTTTAAAAATATTTTCAAATAATTTGATGAAAAATATAAAGAAATATAAATATATTTTTAAAACATGGGCAACTTAATTTTTTTTTAAAAGTAACAGCTAGGGGGTTTTTCCTACCCCCGGCCCCTTCAAAAATTTTTTTTTAACACTCATGAAAAAAAATTAACACAAAAAATTTAGATTCTATTATATTTTATTATTTTTAAAATATTTTCAAATAATTTGATGACAAATATTAAAAAAATGACTACTAATCTAATTTTTTATTAGATTAGTTATAAATTAATTAATTTATGTCATTTGTCGTAGCTCTTTGGATAGACTGATTTAGCTCATCAATCATGACTCTTTTAAATCAACTGATTAAACTCATAAATCGTAGCTATTTAGGTCAATTAATTTAGCCTATCAGTTTAAACTTCTCAAGTAAGCTGATTTTAGACCATCAACCTTGTCTCTTTAGATCATCAATCAAAAATCTTTAGATAGGTCGAACTGAATTAGTTTAGCTATTTAGGTCAACTAATTTAGCTCATTAACCATAACTCTTTAGATTAGGTAATTTCAAAATTGCAGTCGTAGCTTTTCATTTCTTTATAGCTGTTTATGCAATAATATTTGTGCATTTGTAGTTATTTACAATTGTTATGTCTTGATTATTTACATTCTGCTTCAAATTGAATGATGCATTAAATTATGTTATGCTAGATAGAAAGTCTTGCTGTATTATTATTTAATTTTCAGCAACAAATTAGTAGTTTCAATGATTTATATTTTAGTCTTCACAAACATTTATATTCGACATAATAATCTTAAGAAGTCAGTGACTATATATATAGAACACTATTCCTATATATATATATTGATAAGAAGTTAAGAATAACAAGCATAAGTTCGATTATCTTCGAATTTTCATATTATTAATCATAGCACTATAACCTTTAGACCCGTTTGAGAATTTGTAAGACTTAGTCTTGCAAATTCTCAAATTGTCCTGGTGACAGTTTAAGAATATTTTTTGCGATATGTTAGTATTTGTGCCTGGCTTTAAGTGCCGATGGGAGTCAGGATTTGTGCCTGGCTGGCCCAGGGCTTTAAGTGCGACGGGAGTCGGGCTTTGTGCCTGGCTGGCCCAAGGCTTTTGGCTGGAAAACTGAGTGCTAAAATTCAAATTCGTTAATATAGAATGAGGGGCGAAGGCCCAAAAGATACATGCACGATATTTAATGTGAGAAGAGAAATGCACTACTAATAATACTGACAAAGGTTGTTAGCATTCCATGTCCAAGGAAGTAGCTTCCCATCCAGCTCTTCAATCTTGTATGCCCCGTGACGGAGTGTCTCGGCAATCCGGTAGGGCCCCTCCCAATTCGGAACTAGCTTACCTCCTTCTGTCGGCTTTGAGACTTCAGCTCGCCGAAGGACCAGGTCTTTCGGTAGGAAAGTCTTGGGATGCACATGGGCGTTATAGTACCTGGCAGCTCATTGTCGATAGACCGCCATCCGCAGCCACGCTCGGTTTCGCACCTCCTCCACCAGGTCGAGGTTGGCCCATAGCCGGTCCGAGTTGTCTTCCTCATTATATGACTCCACCGAGGACTCGGGGAGCATATCTCCACCGGGATGACAGCTTCGGACCCAAAGACCAGGCTGAACGGAGTCTCTCTGGTGGGGGCTCGTGGCGTTGTATGGTAGGCCCATAGCACATTGTGGAGCTCCTCCACCCACCGCCCCTTGCAATCATCCAGTCGGGTTCTCAGTCCTTGGAGAATGATGCGATTGGTCACCTCGGCCGTTCCATTGGTATGGGGGTGTCCGACGGAAGTGAATCTCTGGTGGATGCCATGTTCGGTGCAGAACCCTCGGAAGGGCGCGTTATCAAACTGCCGGCCGTTGTCGGTGACCAGAGTATGGGGTAGCCTGAACCGGCATATGATAGACTTCCAAAATAAGGATCTCACCTTGCTTTCAGTGATTTTAGCAAGGGCTTCGGCTTCAATTCACTTGGTGAAGTGATCGACGGCCACCAGGAAGAACTTGCGCTGTCCGAAGGCCGGGGGGAATGGTCCCAAGATATCCATACCCCACTGGGCAAAGGGCCAAGGTGCCACCAAGGGGGTCAGCTGAGATGTCAGCTATCGCTGAATATTGGCATGGCGCTTGCAGCTATCACACTTCTTAACAAGCTCGGCCGTATCATCCTTCATGGTCAGCCAGTAGTACCCCTGTCGTAGGGCTTTGTAAGCTAGGGCTCTGCCCCCCAGATGACTCCCGCACATGCCTTCATGGATTTCCTGCAAGATGTAGTCTGCTTCTGCTGGCCCTACGCACTTGAGTACCGGGTATGAAAATGACCTTTGATAGAGCCTCTTGTCCATTATCAGGAACCTTGGGGCCCGCCGCTTGAGCAGTCTAGCCTCGCAGGGTCCTCAGGGAGGGTGCCGTCGGTCAAATATCGTACATAGGCATCCATCCAAGAGGGCCCTTGTGCAACTGGCAATGCCTCTTCCGCAGCTTCAATGCTTGGGGTCTGCAAGTGCTCCACATATGTTCTTCCCAGTGTCCCGTCAGTCGAGGAGGCCAAACGGGACAGCGCGTCAGCCCTGGCGTTCTCCGCCCGAGGGATGTAGCTGACACGGAAGTAAGAGAATCGAGAGGCTTGGAACTGCACCTTACACAGGTAACGGGACATGGTTGGGTCTCTAGCTTCCTATTCCCTAACAACTTGTCCAGAAATAAGCTGGGAGTCCGTGAAGGCCCTCAGACGCCCTGCACCGAGCTCCTCAGCCAGCCTCATTCCCGCCAACAGGGCCTCATATTCTGCTTGGTTATTAGTGGCCGAGAACTGAAACCGAAGGGCATACTCCACCACCTCCCCCTCAGGGCTCGCAAGGATGAGCTCGGCTCCGCTTCCCTGAGAATTTGCTGCTCCATCCACGTGCAAGATCCAGTGTTCCTTTTCTGCCTCCTCGGCTGAGGAGGGGTCCATACGTTCCTTCGGACGTGATTCCTTCGTATGTTCCTCAGTCCAAGTACACTCAACCAAGAAATCAGCTAACACCTGAGACTTCATGGCTGACCTTGGCCAAATAGATAGGTCAAACTCAATTTGATGGCCCATTTGGCCAGCCGATCGGAGGTGTCTGGATGGGACAAGATGGTTCGAAGAGGTTGGTTCGTGAGCACCACGATGGGATGAGCCTGAAAGTAGGGTCGAAAGCGTTGGGCAGAGACCACCAAGGAAAAATGATCTTATCGGTTCTAGTGTATCTTGTCTCAGCATCATGAAGTACCTTGCTGTGTAGTAGACCGGCCTTTGCACCCTGTCGGCATCCATATGCACGAGCACAGAATTGACGACCTCTGGGGAGGCTGCGATGTACAGGAAGAGCTCCTCCCCGCCCTCTGGCTTGGATAACAGCGGGAGTGGATAGAAATTGCTTCAACTCTTCAAAGGCATCCTGACACTCCTTTGTCCACTCGAAGCTACTGACCTTGCGCAGCGCCTTAAAGAAGGGTATGCACCTTTCTACCAATCTCGACATGAAGCGACTCAAGGCTGCCACCCTCCTAGTTAGGCGTTGCACCTCCTTCTTATTAGCTGGGGGCCTCATATCCAAGATAGCCCGGATCTTGTTAGGATTGCCTTTGATCCCCGCTGGGTTACCATAAAGCCCAGGAACTTGCCTGCCACCACCCCAAAGGCACACTTGCAGGGATTCAGCCTCATTTGGTACCGGTGCAAGTTGTTGAAGGTCTCTGCAAGGTCAGTAACGTGATCAGCAGCATTGGTGCTCTTGGTTAGGATATCATCCACGTACACCTCCATGTTACGTCCGATCTGGTCCTCAAAGACCTTATTCATCAACCTCTGATAGGTAGCTTCGGCATTCTTCAACCCAAACGACATTACCTTGTAACAATAAAGCCCTTTTTTAGTGACAAAGGAGATGGCTTCTTCATCAACCGGGTTCATTCTGATCTGGTTGTACCCCAAAAAGGCATCCATGAAGCTAAGAGTTTCGTACCTGGATGTGGCATCCACTAGCTGGTCGATCTGGGGCAGTGGGAAGCTGTCTTTGGGGCATGACTTATTGAGATTGGTGAAGTCCACGCATATCCTTCAGCTCCCACTGGCCTTACAAACCATCACGACATTCGCCAGCCAGTCAGGATAGTGTACCTCACGGATGTGATCGGCTTCGAATAGCTTTCGCACCTCCTCATCCACGGCCTTTTGCTTGTCAGGAGCGAAGCTCCTCTTCTTCTACCTAATGGGTTGGCACTTTGGCCTGATGATGAGCTGGTGGGTGATCACTTCCTCTGGAATGCCTGGCATGTCGGATGCCGACTAGGCGAAGACATCTGCGTTAGCCCATAGGAAAGTGAGGAGCTGATCATGGGCCTCCTCTGGGAGTAGGGCTCCAATCTGGATTGTCTTCGTTGGGTCCTCTCCGAGAGGGAAAGCAAGCAGGCGCTCGGCCAGCTCCCCTCTTCTCTCTAGGTCCCGGGGGTCCAGTGTCTCCGATGCAGGTGTAGGTGCCACCTCCTACGGACTAGGGGCTGTGTGGTAGCAAAGTGGGGCCAGGTTTTGCTCCCCCACATCTCCCCAACTCCCTCCCTGGTAGGAAACCTTACGAGGAGTCGTTTAGTGGATATGACAGTGTCCAAAAGATTGAGCCCAAGTCTCCCGAGGATTGTGTTATAGGCGAGGGGCACTCGGACCACCAGGAAGTTCATGGGGATGGTGCTTTGGCGCGGGACCATGCCAGCCATGACAGGAAGAGTGACCCCCCTCGACTTTCATGGAGTCCCCAGTGAATCCCATCAGGGGCGTGGCGATGGGCAGGAGCAGGTCGGGCGACAGGTTCATGCGAACAAAAGCATAATAATTCAAAACATCCACCGAGCTCTCACTATCAACCAGAATTCTTTTTACAAGATGCTTAGCAATCGTCATGGACACAATGACGCTATCATCGTTTTTATTCACCACCCCCTCTAAGTCCTCCTTAAAGAAAGGAATTACAGGATCTACCTCCCCCTCCCCTCTCGGCCTCTTGGGCGGGCCGCCTGCCCCCCAGGATATCATCGCCACCATCTTCTCAGTTGGAGTATTGTCGATCATCGGTGGCGGAGGCATGGACAGACCAGGAGTATCCGGGTTGCTCTTCCGAACGAACTTCTCGAGATGGCCACGCTGGATAAGATCCTCTATCGCCTTCTTCAGCTGGCGACAGTCGTCGGTGTCGTGGCCATGGTCCCGGTGGTATCGGCAGTAGAGGTTCTTGTTGTGGGGGATCCTTGGGTTCATCGGAGGTGGGCGTTGAAGATAGGACTCACCTTCAATCTTGAGCAAGATATGTGATATAGGGGAAAGCAGTGGAGTGTAGGGTCCATCTCTCAGTGCAGGAGCTCGGGGACGATTGTCTGGTCGGTGGGGAGGTTTAGGCTTCCGGGGTTGAACTTCAACAGGCTCAGGGGGGGCCGGCTTCTTGAGGGCACTCCTGCTTGCTTCGCGTCGAGAGGAATCAGCCTCGTCGGCGCGAATATACTTCTGGGCTCGGGTCAAAAGTTCAGCATAAGAACCGGGCGGCTTCTTATCTAGGGAGTACGCGAAGCGAGATGGATGGAGCCCTCGCTTCAAGGCCAAAGTGGCCACCGAATCTTCAAGATTATAAACCTTCAGGGCTGCCTCCTTGAACCGAGCGACATAATCCTGCAATGACTTGCCACTTTTCTGCTGGACAGTGAAGAGGCTGTTAGCTACTCTTGGAATCTTTCGGCAGGCATCGAAATGGGCCAAAAAGGCTCTTTCCAACTGACAAAAGGAATCGATACTCCACAACGGCAGGCGAGAGTACCAGGCTTGGATAGCCTTCTTCAGGATGGCAGGGAAGGCAATGCGCATGAGCGAATCGGTGGCCCCATGGACTTGCATGAGTACCTTGTAGCTTTCTAGGTGGTCCAGGGGATCTGTGGTCCCGTCATACGGATCCAGTTGGGGGAGGCGGAACCGGGTGGAGATTGGCTCTTCCATGATTCGGTGGGACAGCGGAGGCCGGCTATCATAATCCGTCTCAGGCAGATGAGTGATCCGGCGGCTAAGTTCCTCCAACCGCTGGTTACACTCGTCGAGTCGATGCTCAGCCCGACAGGCTATCCGGCCATCAAAAGAACCTTCCCCTAAGGATTCTGAAGACGGGGAAGGGCAACGATGATGTCGGCGAGGGTGCTTCGCCTCCTTCCCATGCCGCCGCTTGGGAGAAACACTTGCGTGGCGAGAAGGTGATCGGGGTCTCTTAGAGGCTCCCCGGTGATGAGGTTTGGGCGAGGCATGACGATGACGAGCCTCCAGTGCCGGCGATCTTCCTCGGGAGGAATGCTGGCTGGGTTGCACCACCCCCGAAACCGATGGGTGTGGCTCCGGTTGCCGCAAGGCCATCTGTTGGTGCTGCAGGCCTTGAACTGCCGCTTCCAAGGATTGGACTTGCGTGGCTAGGGTGGCGAACCGGTCTTCCTAGAGCTAATGGGGAGGAGGCACAGGGATGTCAACCGGAGGAGCGGAAGGTCCAGCCTCCTGGGGACGCGGCGGTGCCGAGACACCGGCCGAGGGAGCTGAGGGAGCGACCGCCAGCGGGTCAACCCCTTGGCGCTGCCCCCCAGCACAACTGGCAGAGATCCCTTTCGCACGGGTTGTCACTATGACTCAAGAGTTTGGAGAGAGAGAAGTTGCCGATTGCTGGTTCGATGTCTTTCTCTTTCTCCCCCTTCCTGGTGTGCCAATCTGATGATGCCAAGTCACTTTCTTCAAGCGCCGAGGAAACAGACGTCCTCCTCATCGGACTCCTGCAAGAAAAGTCCCCGGAGACTGGATGCTCTGGTGGGGACCCTCCGATGCTCAAGTCAGTCACTTGGGAATAGATGAGAACTATTTAGCCGAAGGGAACTAAATAGTTAGGGCTTAACTAGTGAAAAAGAGCTAGAAAAACCAGAGTTCATCGATCCCTACTTACGGCATGGGCGTATGCTTTTATACCTGTTCGAAGATCCCCCTTTTGTTCCTGATGATTGCTGATTTTCAGGAGCCCAGTTTAATAATGGACAAAATATGAGGCTGACAATGACAGATTGTACTGTCACCGTACATGCTGAAGGTGTCCTGCATCATTGGTCAGCACGACCTCATAGGTGTCTTGCATCTGGGGCTATATCTGATGCGCGCCACCGCTGGATATGACCATGCACAGACATAGTAGTGGGCAGTTGGTGGACCGTATGCTGCAACGGGGTATGGTCGCGCACAGTGACAGACATACAACGGACCATACGCCGTTATGAGGCATGGTTACACCCTGCTATAGATGTGCGGCAGATTACGTGGGCATGCCAGGTGGCTCAGAGCGAGCCGGGTCATGCGCCGGAGGTCGAAGTACTGTTCATGTGGCCCAAGACCGAGAGGGGGTCTCGGGGGTTAAGATACTGTTCATGCGGCCCGAGACCGAGAGGGGGTCTCGGGGGTTGAGATACTGTTCATGCGGACCGAGACCGAGAGGGGGTCTCGGGGGTTGAGATCCTGTTCATGCGGCCCGAGACCAAGAGGAGGTCTTGGGGGTGTTGAGAGAGCCTCCGTCAGTCGCTGTTATCGTTGTCGTTTACTCCGACGGCGTTGGATCAGCCATATCAGGATTCATTTAATTAAGGAAGAAAAGAGGATTCTTCAGAAATAGAAGGATTATCTTCAGAAAGTTCAGATGAAGTTAATCTATATGGATGCGTAGAAAAACTCAAAATCAGTATGATCAGAAACAAGAAGAGTGATTTACTTATTGATCTTATAGGAAAGATCGATGATCCAGAATTATGAAAAGAATATGTAGGAAAACTCAAGGAAGAGTTACAGTCTAGACCCAGAAAAGAAGTTCTAAGTTTACCAGAAATAATTAAAGAAAAGGAACAAGAAGAAAAGCTTAAGGCAGATCCAATTTATCAGCTCAAGAGAGAAGTTGAGCAGATAAAACAAGAAATCAAAATACTATAGTCAGAAGTAAAAGAATTAAGAATATCAGATAAAGGAAAAGAAATTCTTCAGGAAGAAGAAGAAGAAGTTGAACAAGATAATTATTTAAATAAAATTACAGCAGTTAAAATACAGAAGTGGTACATTAAGGTTACCTTAGTAGTCAAAAATAAAACCAAAGAAACTTGTGCCCTAGTTGACTTAGGAGCAGATATGAATTGTATTCAAGAAGGATTGTTTTCTAGGAACTGTTATAGGAAAACAACAGAAGATCTTTATACAGCAAACAATGAAAGTCTTAAGGTAAGATACAAGATTCCAAACATGCATGTTTGCCAAGAAAACATTTGTTTTAAGACAACTTTCATTGTAGTCAGATATGTTCATACAGTCATTTTAGGAACGCCATTTTTAACACTTCTCTACAAAATGGAGATTGATGAAAATGCTATAACTACTTATGTCTAGGTAACCAAGTCACTTTCAGATTATAAATCCTACCAGAACCAAAGAGGTTAACCTACTAAAAGATTTTAATATTCAGAAAGTATAATCCTTGGAAAATAAAAAGCAACAACTTTTAAACCTCAAGGAAGAAATCAGGGTAAGTAGAATAGAAAAATAATTACAGTCAGAATTTTGGAAAAATATGATAAAAGAAATTCAAAAAAAAAATTAAAAAAAAAGTTATGCAGTCAAAACTCTACAGCCTTTTGGGATAGAAAGAAATACCAGGTTAGTTTGCCTTACATCAAAGACTTCAGAGAAATCAAAATTCCAACAAGAGCTAGACCCGTTCAAATGAATTTGGAACTATTAGAATATTGTAAAAAGGAGATATCAGATCTTTTAGATAAAAAGCTTATCAGACCAAGTAAGTCCCCATGGTCATGTTCAGCTTTTTATGTTCAGAAAGCCTCAGAATTAGAGAGAGGAACACCCCAATTAGTTATAAACTACAAACCTTTGAATAAGGTTTTAGAATGAATTAGGTATCCTATACCTAACAAAAAATATTTATTATCCAGACTATACAAAGCAAAAATATTCTCAAAATTCGATATGAAATCAGGGTTTTGGCAAATACAGATTGATGAGGCAGATAGATATAAAACAGCCTTTACAGTACCCTTTGGACATTATGAGTGGAATGTAATGCCCTTCGGATTAAAAATGCCCCTAGTGAGTTTCAAAATATGATGAATGAAATATTTAACAAGTATACTCAGTTCATAATCGTCTATATTGATATGTCCTTATTTTCTCAGAAAGCTTAGACAAACATGTCAAACATATCAGACTCTTTCCCAACTTAGCAAAACAAAACAGATTAGTAATCTCAGCACCCAAGATTAAGATTTTCCAGACCAAGATCAGATTTCTAGGACACTATATCTTTTATAAAGAAAAATTGAAATTTAAAATAAAGAAATAATTTGATAATAATGGTTATATATGGACCACTTTAAATATCAATATACATATCAATATTCTCTTGTGCAAAAATAGACATATTAGTGATGCATTTGAAATGAGTTAAGGCAGTAGGGAATTTTATAAAGAAAATTGAAATTTAAAATAACTATTATAAAATTATAAAGAAAGTATACGTAAAAATAATAGTCATTATAGAAAATGATGGCAATATTTTCCATATCATTCATCGTAATAACAAAGTGAGGGGTGGCAGAAAAAAAGGTGAAAATATGTTTTTGGTCCTTAAACCTTCGCTTAAAATTTATTTTAATCCTTAAACTTTTATTTGTTATAGTTTAATCTCTTGTATTTTAAAAATATTATATTTGTAACATTTCATTATATAGGATCAATTAAAATTGATGGAATAAATGATAGGTCATATTGATGCAAACATGAATTAGTTGATAGAATGACACATTATGAGCTATTCTATTCATTTGAATTGGTTCTATGTCACAAGATGTAGGGAAGACAATATTTTAAAATATGAGAGACTAGATTGTAATAATTAAAAGTTTAAGGATCAAAATAATTTTTTAAAAAAAAGTTTAAAAATCAAAAGCATATTTTATCCTAAAAAATTATAATGATTATTATAAATAGGTTTTTTTATGATGTTATTTGCTATATGTAAATGATGCTGTAAGTAAAGAAAAATTTAAAAGTACATAAGAAGAATGGTACAAGAGGTTGAATGCCTTAAATGGAAGCTTTAAACTATTATTTAAAGTCATGGAAGCTAAAAAAAAAGGTCAAAAAAATCAAAATAATAAGGAACTTATTTATCTCTTACCAGCCCAATGAATAAAAACCTTTTGAAGTGATAATCACTGACCATGATTTTAAAAGTGTTGGTGTTGTCATCAAATCACCTTCCTTGATCGTCGTAGAGTGTCCAATCACCGTCTTCGGTGATATGGGAATCCTCCGATGGCTTCTCTCGATCGAGAGACTGCAAAAAGTCTCTGGGATCTAAGATTCCTGCGGAAACCCTCCGACGCTCAAGTTAGTGCTCTGGGCAATAACCGTGAGCTTAGGGATAAGCTCTAGAGTCTTAGAGAGAGATTTGAGCCCAAGCTTCACTCACCAAGCCTTGCCAAATAGTATCAGAGCCTGGTTTGGCCAACCTCTTGTCATAACTAGTTGTAAATTTCAGAACCAGTTGTAAGTTTCTATACAAATTTCAAATTTTCTATCAATTTCTGCATAAAAAAACCATAAAATATTAATAAGGACCACAAAGTATAGGCATTATGCCCTTAATTATGATTAGGAAATTGCATGGATATGTGGAAGGAGACAATTTAAGCTTTTGAAGTCAATGACTTAATTTGCTAGCTATCATTCCATTGGTTGGGCATGTCAATTGACATATTTTGTTTGTATATAATTGAAATGAAATCATGTCAGCACTACCCTTAATTATTTCTGTAATTGTTTATATTTTATTTTTTTAATACATCCAAACACTACCTTTAAGTCTTTACCGCACGGGGGATATCCTCATGCCTTTCTCAGACCGAGATTTGCGACTCTCTGCGACGAAACTGCGACGCATGCAAATGCATCGCTATATTTAATATTAATTTTTAAAAATAAAATTATTATTAAATATTGCGACGCACTAAAATACATCGCAATATTGCGACTCATCCAGATGCGTCGTAATATTTAATAATAATATTTTTGGTATAATAGCGATGCAATTCTGAGTCGCTAATGAGTCGCAAATAAAAATTATTTTAAAATATTGCGATGCATGGTCATTGCGTCGCAATATTTATTAAAAATTTTTAAGATAAAATAGCGACTCAATTTTAGTCGCTAATGCGTCACTATTAAATTTATTTTTAAATTATTGCGATGCAAGGTCATTGCATCGTAATATTTAATAATAATATTTTGAAAATATTAGCGATGCAATTTCAGTCGCTAATGCGTCGCAAATTTTGTTTTTAAAAAAATAAAAAAATTTAAAAATTAAAACAGTTAATACAATTTGCTAAATCTAAATATTGATACAAACATTTTTCACTCAATCCAAACAATAATAAATTTCCAAAAATAATTTATATATTAAAATTTGAAGTTTTTACAACATAAAAAAAGAAAAAAAATACATCAAGAATCTGGGCGATCACGTGGAGGCTGTGGAGGCTGAAGACTCTGCGACAAGCGTCTAACCATATCCCGCAAATAATGCATCTCATCTCGCATGTCTGCAACCTCCTGATCCCGGCCTCGCATACGATCCTCAAAATCCTGCTCGACCTCCTGGCGAATCTCCTTTGAAATAGATCTGCGAAGGTCCTATAAACGCTCGAGAGGAAGATCACCAGGAACTCGCGAGCTGGAGGCATGATGGGAAAAAGATGTAGAAGCTCTAGTGCCCATACCATAGACCCTGCGGTCTCGTGGCTGGGCACCAACAGCCTCCAAAAACACACGCCGACTCTCCTCTGATGAGAGTTCGACGGGCGTCTCCCCATCAGTAGAGTCAACCTGCGATGCCTGAGAGCGAAGCTCCTCGACTCGTGTCTTGAAATTATGAAATCAACAATAAATGAGTTAATAAATTTCTTAAAATAAAATTTTAGAAATTAAACAGATACTACATATATCTAATTTCTTACCGTAACCTCCCGTGATCGCGTATCGACCCAGGAACCGTCCCTCCTGGTGTGTGTCGCCCTAAATAGACGAAACTCACCAGGATCTCCGCCCTCCTGCTCAGACTATAACAATAAAAAAAATGATATTAATACAAATATTTATAAATAACTAAAATAGTAATTAAAATATTTATGTTTTCTTACCATACGCCGTCTGTGCTCCTGAATCGAAATGGAGCCCGAAGTATGGCGGGAGAGACCCGTGCCAGGACCGCCCTTCTCAGATCGGCAGTTCGTGCTGGCTGATGCGGCCCTCCTGCGCCAGCCATCGGACTCCCAGGCCTGCTGCCACTCGTGCCAAATACCCTCTGGCACGTGCGCAGGATGCTGACCCGATGACCTCCAACGATGAAGCATGTCGGAGTATCGGCGTCGCGTCAGAGCCTCCCATGCTGCCCTAATGGCATCATGGCTGGCAGGATCCCACGTAAACTTTTTCTGCATTAAAATAAACAGTTAGTTTATGAATTTATTAAGTTTAAGAAATTTTATATCACTGATAAATTGTATTTAATAAGTTTACCTGAAACTCAGAAAAATAAAACTCCCTCGTGGCTGGAGATACGTGGCGCCAATCGTAGCCACTGCGATCTGCTCGCCTATGAAATACGGCGCTGATGTGGCTGGATACATGATGCTGCTCAATGAATCTGTTAAAAAAAAGCATGTTTATAAGTAATTGACTTAAAAACATAAACATATATTTTTAATTAGTATATACTTACATCCCCTGAGCATCAAGTCGAAGTAAAGTGCGGCCGAGGGTGGAAGAACTCTCGGAGGTCTGTGCCGATCGACTGGATGGTAATACTGCTGGAGAGATCGAAGGCTGCACCTATGCTGGAGATCCAAACTCTCCATCTCCGATGCTCATGTGATCTGATGTAGCAGGGCTACATCTCTGCTCACTCCGTCTGTCTTCGGTAGATCTACCTCTGCCCGTCATACTAAAAATACTAAAGATTCACACAATTAAATTACGATTAATGATTGACTATGTAAGAATTTAACACTTATAAAAAAAAGTTAAATTTTAAAAAACCTCTATGTTTAATCGGTGTCATTTATTTCGTGAAATGTTGGTTCAACATCCGATGCCGTATCGGATTGCGAATCAGTTTCATTATCATCTGAAGGAAACCGAACATTTGTATCCGTAATTTCTTGGACATCACCATTTGGATCTCTAAGTGATGTTTCATGAGCCCTTCTGTCGTCCTCAATTGCATGCATTTCCATCTCATCCTCTTGAAATGCAGGGCACTCGGCTGATTGACTTGATGAACTCTCCTCTAATACGATTGTTGAACGTGGGACGATTTTAGAAACGGCCCACCAATCTCGCTTGTCGTTGCGCAAACTTGGATATCCGCAGTAAAAGACTTGCTGAGCTTGGGATGCAAGGATGAATGGGTCATATTTCTGCAATCTTCATCGATGGTTCACTTCAACCAAATTGTAGTCGTTATGAACCCTTTTGCCCACAGGAACTATCGGATCGAACCAGTCACAACGAAACAATACGGTTCGTTTCATAGGCCAACCAGGATATTCAACTTCAACCACCTCTACTAACTTTCCAAAATAATCCTGCATATTTGCTCCAACACTTTCTCCTTTCACACACACGCCCCAGTTCTGCGTGCCTCTTGAAGCTGCTAATCGTTCAATCTGAAATTTGTACCCATTTACAATATAGCCAGTAGAGGTTGTTACGGTCTTCAATGGCCATTGCGATAGACATTTAATGAAAATATTGTCGGTTGTGGACCATGGACCGTTGACCTATAAATTAATAAGCTATTGACATCCAATTCAAAAAATAATAGCCATTATCGAAATTGATTGAGTGATACTACTCACAAATTCATAAAACCAGTAAGCAAACTCCGTTTCTAATTTCTGCCCAATTGCAACTTGACTGATGTCGGGATTCATCTGTCGTTGTCTATCACAAAACATCCTTATGAGATGAAATGATGAAAACTAATATTAGAAATTAAATATTATGGTATATTGTTATTTAAATTTAAATTTTCAATTTAGCATTGAAGTACACTTACTCAATATATGGATCGATTTCTCGACAGTTCATTAGGATGTAATAATGTGCTGCATTATACTCCATATCGCTAAGATTTCTTGACTTCTGCCCACCAAATGAACGGCCGATAGCTTAAAAATTGATATTCTACCGTCATTAGCTTCTGCTTCATCCACACATACGTCATCGTTACGACCATGATTTCGGCTCCTCGTGTGGACGTGACCCTCAAAGTAATGTGAGGCAAAAGCTGAAACTTCTTCGACCAAGTGTGCATTGCATATAGAACCTTCAACCCTTGCCTTATTACGCACATTATTTTTTAACTTCTTAAGATACCTATATGTAAAGTTGCAACAAAAAATTAACGAATTTTTCAAGCAATGAAATAATATTTGAAATGTCAACATATCTTAATGATGTATATATTTACCTCTCGAAAGGATACATCCAGCGATACTGCACGGGACCAGCTATGCTCGCTTCGTATGACAAGTGAACTGGTAAATGCTCCATTGAATCAAAAAAACTGGGAGGAAATATTCGCTCAAGCTTGCATAAAATAATTAGAATTTCCTCCTCAAGCCTTGCCATGGATGCAGAAGTAATGACTGCGGCAGATAACTCCTTGAAGAATAAGCTGAGCTCCGTAATTGCCTTCCAGACATGTTGCGGAAGCAACTCACGAAAAGCTATAGGTAATAACTGTTGCATGAAAACATGGCAGTCGTGACTCTTCATGCCGAACAACTTGAGCTTATGCATGTCCACACACCTACCGATATTTGAGGCATAACCATCTGGAAATTTTAACCCTCTAAGCCAGTTACATAAAACTTCTTGTGAATTTCTGTCAAGAGTGTAACATGCTTTAGGATAGGTCCCATCGGCACTCCTTCTCAAATCACCTCTTCTGCAGTACTGATTAAGTTCTTCTCTTGACTTTGCAGTATCTTTTGTTTTTCCCAGGATGTTTAGCACCGTGTTAAATATGTTATCAAAGAAAATTTTCTCGATATGCATAACATCCAAGTTGTGCCGGATGAGATTTGTGCTCCAATAAGGCAAATCCCAAAATATACTTCGCTTCTTCCAGTTATGTTCTTTACATATACGGCCATTTATTCTATCTGCATCCGGTTCCCATGCATACATCAACCCCAAATGCTCTATAGAATCAAATAGATCCGTGCCGAACCTCACCGGTTCGGCAAATTTTGTGACTGCTTTGTTCTTTCGGAAGGCAATCAAGTTACGCCTGTAAGGATGATTTGGGGGCAAGAACTTTCTATGGTTATCAAACCATGACTGCTTACCACTCTTCTGCAATGTAAATGTATCTGAATCATACATGCAATGAGGGCATGCCAGACGTCCAGCAGTGCTCCAACCAGACAACATTGCATATGCCGAAAAATCACTTATTGTCCACATCAAAGCAGCTCTCATTAAGAAATTTTGTTTCCTAGAAATTTCGTATGCTACGACTCCTGTTTCCCACAACATTTTCAATTCGGCCACTACCGGTTGCAGAAAGACATCAATCTTTTCCTTTGGATTTGATGGTCCTGGAACCAAAACGGTTAAAAACATTGCAGTATCTTTCATGCACTTCCACGGAGGAAGGTTATATACAGTCAGTATCACAGGCCAACATGAATACTGTTGCCCCGCTTGACCAAATGGTTGGAAACCATCGGTACAAAGACCTAATCTCACATTCCTTATATCTTCAGCGAAATCAGGATGATTTTCATTGAAATGCTTCCAAGCCTTTGAATCTGATGGATGCCGCATTTCATCCTCTTTAGATTCATGTTCGGCATGCCATCTCATATCAGCAGCTGTTGCCTCAGATCTATATAATCTATGTAGGCGTGGGGTAAGAGGAAAGTAATGCATCCTCTTGTAAGGCACACTTTTCCTCCTACTTGTACCGGCTCCTCCTTCGGTGTTTTTGAACCTCGATTGCCCATAAATCTTACACCATCTCAGCTCTGAGTCTTCACCCCAAAATATCATACAATTGTTCAAGCAACAATCGATCTTATTAACTGGGAACCCAAGCCCACGCAACAACTTCTTTGTTGCGTAAAAACTGTCTGCGGCAACATTGTCATTTGGCAAAATTTCTTTGATTAACCCAGCTACAGAATTGAACGCCTTTTCTGATAATCGATGTTCTGTCTTAATATTCAACAATCGAGCAACTGTAGAGAACTGGGAATGACCCTCACACCCAGGATACAATTCTTGATTTGCAGCACGCAACATATCATAAAATTGCTGTGCTTCTGGATTTGGTTCTTCCATAAATGTATTTGATTGAAGTCATTACCTGATGCATTCATCACCATTTGTTCATATGTGTTTAAATTCACAAATGGTTCATCTACGGGATTTGACTCTTGTTGGCCTATAACAGCTGCTGGAATATCCTCTGGTTCACCATGACAGTACCAAACATAGTAATTAGGAACAAACCCCTTCTTACACAAATGCACCTTAACAGTTTCCACATCTCTGTAGGCTTTATTCTGACACCTGTGGAAGTTGCATGGGCACCTAATCCTAGGGCCATCCATCCAGTCAGGTTGGCTACATGCAAATGCGATAAATTCTTCCAATCCATTCAGAAAATCTGGATTAAGCAAGCCATCTTTTATCCTTGCATACATCCACGAGCGAGCCCCACTCATTTTTGATCGACTTATACAAAGTCTGGTAAATCATTAAATGAAACCACAAAATAAAACTATATTAGTATTACTAAATATATAATTAAATTATTTCTTGGTCACAACTAAGGTTAATAACAACCATTTAAATCATTTATAAGTAAACCAATTTTTTTAGGCAACTAAGGTCCCTACCATGCAAGGGCGAGCCACGGCTACGATCCTTGGCGTGCTAGCAAGGACCGATGCATAGGTTCATGGCTAATGGGAGGGCTTGAGTTTGGGTCGGGCCGCAAGGCGGTCCGTTTAATCATGAGACTTCACAAGCATTCAAGTGTCTTAAACTAATTCTACCTAGGTAAGGCCCTATCCCATTCAAGAATATTTTTTGTGATATGTTACATTGAAATTTCGGCAGCATTTTCCCATATGTTCTCCTAAATGTGTGGTATATAAGCCACACTAGGAGAACGTATGAGCAAATACAAACCAAAATCTCACCCCACGATGATTACTAGCAGACTAACATGTCGCAAGAAATGTTCCCAAACTGTCCACCATGACAATTTGAGAATTTGCAAGACTAAGGCTTACAAATTCTCAAACGGGTCTAAAGGTTAAAGTGTTGTGATTATGGAAGTCCGAAGACAACCGAACTTATACTTGTTATTCTTAACTTCTTGTGAATTATACATGTTATCACTAACTTTTTAGATTATTGTGTCAAATACAAATGTTTGCGAATACTAAAATGTAAATCATTGAAACTAATAATTTGTTGCTGAAAATTAAATAATATTACAACAAGACTTTTTATTTAGCATTACATAATTTAATGCATCATTTAGTTTGCAGCAGAATATAAATAATCAAGACATAACAAATGTAAATAGTTACAAATGCACAAATACTATTGCATAAACATTCTGCTTAAATTAATTATTGCATAAACATTATACAAATTAAATAATAAACATTATACAAATTAAATAATAAACAAATTTTTTTACTGAATTTCGGGGGGGGGGGGGGCCCCCCCTGTTAAGAAAAAAAAAAATTTTTTTTTTTTGACAGTGGCCTGGCCACCGTGGCCAGGCCACTGCCGGCCACGGCCGGGGGGGTCCCCCCCCTGTTATGAAATTTTTTTTTTTTTTTTGACAGTGGCCTGGCCACCGTGGCC